>JACJUY010004971.1:19753-40306 GCA_014220935.1 Platorchestia sp. MABIK
GACCGAATGTTACTTTCGTATGCTGGTGGTACAGCATTTTGTGAGACCGAATGTTACTTTCGTATGCTGATGGTACAGCATTTTGTGAGACCGAATGCTATTATTGCTTTGGGTTGGAATGTTCTTTCATTTTTGTTCTCTGTTAGTTTTTTATTTCACTCGTAAGCTAGCCTTGTAGCGCTCAAAGTTTAAAAAAATAGATAAAAATATGTTTTCCTAACCAAGCTGATGCATGCACTGTACCATTGTGTTTGCACGAACATCATGAGGCAGTGAAGATTACTCCCATTCGATGCGACGTCCATTCCAAATAACTGGGTTTTGAGTGAAAATGATGCCTAACTTTTTCTTTTCAAAACAGGAAAAAACTCTGAGCTTGCTTTGAGAGCTTCCATCGCTTGGATCCCCCACACCAAAACCAAGCGCTCTTATTCACTAGGCCAGGAAGTTCCCAGCGCGTTGTATGTTTGATGACTTTTTCACCTAAATTTTTAAATGTTTCAAGCTGATTTTTATGTTAACGTTTCACTCCTTTTCCAGATTCACAGTTTGATCACGATGCCTTGCTTCGACTACGCCCGAATTACTTTCGTATTTTTTATCGACCGATGATGAGAGTAAAGTGTGTCAGGCAGTGACTGTAGCTTTTGTTATTTCTAGCCATGGATGGCTGAGGGAAAATTTACGAGAACCAATCCCTATGTTTACATAAGGACACTTGTACATGTTGTTAGTCATGACTTGGAAGTATGTGTTGGTGGCTTTGTGTATTGGGATCAGCGAGAGTTCGGTGCTGATGCGCAGAGAAGAATGCTTCACAAACGGCACAAACAGCAATAATTGTGTTAGAGCCGTCATACAAGACACCCTGGCCTCCGTGGGGTCCAGCCACAGGCAGATAAGTGTCCTAGGCGTAGACCAGTCTTTACCGGCCGTGGAAAACAGTCCATACACGCCTCTTCCTTTCGCTGCTTTTCTGCAGCCGAGACCTGTTTTCCAGGGGGCCGAAGAAAGAGTTTTCAATGTGCTAGAAAAGGAACGGACGGTGCAGAGGCTGTCCAAGGGAGGCAAGAGGCTGGTTGAAGAAGAAAAAACCAGTGAACCCGAGTCTACTTTAGATGACAGTGAAAACACTTCGAGAAGTCATGTTAGTTTCAGGAGAAGGAAAGGTGGCAGAAGGAGTGACCGGCAACGCCAGTTGAGAAAAGAGAGGATTGAAAGAAAAAGAGCGCGAAGGAAAAATAGGAGGAAAAATAAACGTGAAAAGAAGAGGAAAATGAACAAACATCCGAAACACAGGAGGGGGAGAAAGAAGAAGAATAAGCTGAAAAGAGGTAAGCTCCGGTCCTTGAACACGCCACGTCGGGACCGAAACCGCGAGGAATTCGTTGGGCAGAACCCAACCATTTTCATGGAAGACACACAGTTTGCTCCTGCTGAGCTGAAACTGCCTGAACGGGGCACATTACAAGAAGATGACGACACACACATAGACAACATCAATGTTCATGGCAGCGCCAATCAAAATGGCGACGCAAGAGCCACAGAAGCCCAAATGTTGTCTACCAATCTCGACGGCGCTTCGCATCCCTACATAGACGTGCACAACTATCACGAAGCGAAGCTCGATTTCGATGATGACTATGGAAGTGAGGAAGAGGAAGCGTTCGACATGGAGTACGATATCCACCAAACTGATGATTACGAAATCGGACCTGACTACTTCAACTGGAAGGATAACTCCAGCTTCGACTACTTCTTGGAAGGAGAGGAGACCACTGTCTCGCCAGGTGAGATCTTACGTTACTTTGGTCAGATTCGGTTTTCTTGGGCCTTTTTACTGCAGTGCGTGAATATGGAACGTTGTTGGCCAAGAGCAGGGTTTCCCAACCATTCTTTTACCCCGCACCCGTAAAGAAATTTTATTCGAACCTCGCACCCCCCAAAATAAAAATGCCAACATGTAGCGAGTATCCTATTATTTGCTTGGACTTTTCCAGCCAGGGGCACCCCAGGCTGGGAACCCCTGGTTTATAGAGATGTCAAGAATAGTTTAAAGCGTTCTCACTGCTTTTTTGTACATGAGGAATGATTAAGCTTATGTTGATTTCGTCTTAACAAACCAATTTTTCTGTATAAACCTTGAAAGAACAATTTACCGTCAAGTCCTCGTTTTCGTGTACAATTTACTTCTCCTGTGAGACCCTACCGCATTCGCCTAACTCTTGTATTTTCGTTACCGATTAATAATGACTTATACCAGCGGTGACATGAATTAAATTTAATTTTAATCGCAGAAAGATAAAAAAGTAGGGCTTGGTTACGGAGAATTTAACCTTACGCCCGTAAGAACATTTAGTCCCTTCTATGTGTTACAAAAATGGAAGCGCTTCACTGTTAATTTTAATTGAATTAGTCCATGTTTTTCAGCTTCAGTGATGACCTTTGGTGCTAAAAGGTAAGGCGGATTCATTTCTGGTTCGTAGTAGTTGGAAATTAAGTAGCTTCGTTTCATAAATAATGTGTATACCATATTTATTTGAATTCTGCTCGAGTGAACCGCTCGTAAATTCTATTACAAAATCGTTTCTTTTTTTTCGTACGCAACTGCAACGCACTTATTTTCTTTCTTATGGAGGTATTTTATTATTATTAAAATTTCCTCTTTCATATGAAATTATTTTATTATCATAATTTTATTATTCATGTTCTGTTGATGGCGGAACTATAGAAGGTAACTGCAAGATTAATTCATGGACTGTAGGTGTAACGAAAGGAGGCGCCGGTCGGATGTTGGTCCTTTGTTCGACCGCTCGAGCTGTTCTGTTGAGAGGTATGTCTTTAATTGCTTGGAAATATTTTCTTTCGGGGTTTACCTGAGTTGTATATCAGTGTTGACAATAACCATTGCAAATTGCAGCAATCCGAGAATGAGAATCGCTAAAAATAAATTTAAATATCGGTGTACGTGAAATCATCTGCATCATTTTTTATATTTAATTGATAACGAATCTTCGACCTTTTTTTAAATGTAAAGTCAAGAAATTTTGTGACATGTTCTTTGTGATGTATTCCTGGATTTGAAGAACTGTATGATCACCAAATTTCTTCATCAAACGTTGTGCCAGAGTCTGCTTCAAGAACATTATTTTCATCTTTATTCCTTTCTCATGAAACTTGAGCAATATTCAATTTGAACCTTCGGATCATCAAAAGAAGTCTGAATCTTCGGAGGAAATGGTTTTTGTAGCATTGAAGACTCGAACGAAAATCTAACATGCAAGGGAAAATTAAATTCAAATTCATTCACACTTAGAAATTAAGAAACGGCCAATATTGAGTACATGTATGGTGTGGAACATAAAATTTATATCACTCTACTACAACGATTTGACACCGCTAGCTGCCACGAGTTTGTGGGACGACAATGGATGACATTCCACATTTTAATTCCTGCATCTGCTAAGCATAAGTCAACGCATTAGTAAACAGTACGTCGTTCCTCTCAATAGTCGCGCGTGGAGGCTGCCCAACGGGTATCTGTTTGCCTGATGAAATGCGTGTTGCCTGTTGCAGATGTACGCTTATGCTACACTCATGAGGGGTAAGATGAGCGTATCTCAAAGTGTACAGGAACAAGCTGCTGAGGAGATCATGAATGGGCTGCATTTGCATATTAAAGGCTTGGGAAATTGAATGCACGTTTTTTACCGAGCTTGAAAGATTTATCCTCTCGCTTCTAATGTAGTGGACTTTAACTAGGGCTTGATTTTAATGTGTAATTAGTTATGCAGCTTGGCAAAACCAGTACGCAGGGGTAGATGTTTATTGAATACGGGTGTGGTTAAGTAATATTTGTCTAGCGTGTCCGGCTCTAGAATTAGGATGAGAATATTTTTTAACAAATGCTTTGCTTGTTTTACAGATGCGAGTCGTGTTGATATACGCTGTAGAATTTCAAATCATTCGTGCAACCTACGATTGGTACGGGATTGAATACGTCAATCATGAAAGTGGCAATTTAGAACGAAACTAGCACATGCTCATAATTTTTTTATCAAATGAAAATTAAGGTTTTGATGAATAGTTGACGTAGCGTACATTTTTCTTCATCAGTTTTGACAGTGATAGTTTAAAACAAAGCTGGTACATGTTTATAAGTTTTGTACCAAATGGAAACTGAAGTTTCAATAATCAATGAAAGTAGTGTACAAGACTTCTATACGACAATCCAAAATTGTACATTTGTTCCTAAATGACACTTTGTCTTGTTGGAAGTAGGCAATTAGAAATGATCTCTCACCGCAGATGTCACTGCTACGTATACGCGATGGTTAGAAGCCGCTTTTTTGTGTTACATATCGTGCTAAAATTAAACTTTTGGACGCACAACTAACTGATCACATTGTGGGTTCGATAATATGCAATGTTGAAATAGAGTTTATTATTGTGTAGGATTTTTGGTGTGCTACTTATTATCTATACCGATATTTTGTTTATTTATTTTTCATTAAAACCGATTCTTTGATAGTTCACTTATTGTTTGCATCGATATTTTGATAGTTTATATTAGCTATATGTCGATATTCCCCCCAGGGGGATATAACTATTGTATCTATGGAAATTAGCACTCCCAGGGGGAAAATGTGAGGGCCTGAGGTGAGAGTTAGGTTGGCTTTCCATTGTTGAAATTAAATGTTTTCGTTATGTTAAGGATCATCTTTTTTTTCGGTTCACTGCTGTCCTGTTTTTCAGCGCCTACTACTTTCTTCTTCAACCTTGATCTTGTTTCATAATCTTCTTTCTCAACTTACTGTTTCTATGCCCTTTCTGCATAGATTCCGCGTTCCCTTAACTCCATACTAAATGGTGTCTTCCTTCTCCCTCTCTTTGGATCTCATTTGTGGTGGATAGGGGAGGCTTAAACTAACTGATAATCTAATATATCGATATTTGGATAATTAATCATTCATCGGTATCGATGTTTCGAAGGTTGATTTAATTTCTATATTGATATTTTGAAATGTAATTTATTTCTTATGTACATTTTTCGGTTATAACGTACTGTCTATATCGAGATTTCGACAGCTTATTTACTGTCTATAGTTATATTTCTATAGTTAATTTATTGTCTGTATCGATGTTCAAAAATGAACTTCGATGCCATCAGAATGTCTGCAACCACTCGAAATTTGACAATCAAAATTCATACTACGATTTTAAGTTTTATTGACTCTCAAAGCAACATTTTAGAATAAAAACATTTATTTCAGTGCAATCGCCAATAATTATAAATTTTTGCAGAATACTGTTTTCAAAGTGAATGCAGCTAGTGGCATATACATCTCAATTCATGCATGTATCCGTCTTTCTCGTCCTCTAATGTTACGTAATTATTAACTTTAATGTAGTTTTCAGGTTAATTTTTCACCAAAACACAAGCGCATCTTTGATGCATGTTGATTTCACGTCGCACACCGGCGGTGACATGCTGAGTTGTAGCGGTAAAATCCAACTTAACCCTTCACGTACTCCCACATCACACACTACGCTAGCTGTGATACTTCCTGTAGAGAGAAATTAATTCTCACTGTAACGTAAGATAAAATGACTTGCTGCGTTGAGAAACTGATTCCCACTGTGACGCTACATAAAATGATACCACTATGAAAATGTTAGTGTCCTTTTCACGTTGCGCAGCAATTCACCATTTATAATTCATCTCGACAAAGACACACGTGCGCTTGATTCAGCTAATTCATCCCTTTGCATTGCAAAATATTTTTCTGCGTCAAAGCAGTTGAGCATAGAACTGAGTTAAGCTGTCTAAAATACCTCAGATAAAATCTTGTTACCGCGTTGGCGTATTTTAAATTTGTCATCACAATGGGACTGGCTTGATCAGCGTCGTGTTGGCGTATAAGTAATGCTCCCCTAACTCGCAAAGGAGGAGCAGCTGCCAGAGCTCGGCTTGCGAATGTTTGACCAAAACTTAGTGTCACAATGACGCTGTTGCTCTTAGCATTGCGCATTTCTTCAGCATAATAGAAGATGTATTTGAAGAGGCCCAAGTGGTTGCATTTACATGATACTGTGTGCATTCCAGTTCAAGGCTGAGCTTCAATAATCTGTGCCTCGGACTTCTTTTTAGCATTCGTGTTCACTTTGACACACGTTAAGTGCTCGCGACGCAGCTCCTATTTACCAGCTGCCAAGTGGCGGTCGTCCATTTACTGTACTTCTTTTCGTGCCAGTGAAAATACTGACGCATTTCTCACAGCGCTGTTTTCATGCAGTGCGGTTGAAATAATAATTGAGGGTTGAAATTAAGGGTAGGTTGAATTGAGGGTTGAAATTAAGGGTAGGTTCAAATTGAGGGTTGAAATTAAGGGTAGGTTGAAATTGAGGGTTGAAATTAAGGGTAGGTTGAAATTGAGGGTTGAAATTAAGGGTAGGTTGAAATAAACCCATTCATCGCGTTTCCGCTGTTGTTAACGGTTGGTTTGGTTTGGTTGTAAGCAACAGAATTGGGAAATCGACTTTACTGCTCGAATACACTTTTATCCTCCCCAAGAAATTTGAAAATATAATTGCGCGAAAACATTTCACCTTGCATGATAACAGTTATGCATTTAAAAGGTCGCGAAACAGATGAAATGTCATTCATTTATATCAGAACGTGAATTAGAAATTTACCGATTGGGACACATATGGCTCAATACGCGATGAACGTGGTAAGTGTTAAATTCAACTCTTAATTGTGGTTGAAATTAATGGTAGTAATTCCTCGCGTCACCTCAACTTTACCAATTCACTTAAGTTCTGTTGATGTCAAAGTATTATGTGTTGTAGATTCAAATGTTTGAGTAATAAATCAATTTCTAATTATGAAATTGTACGAATTTCAGCTGTAAGTATTTAGCAAGCGCGTTTAACTAAACAGCCAAGTGCAAAGAAAATGTAACTTCAAGTGTATAGAGTGGTAGTATAATCATCTGAATGAATTATTTAACAACGATGCCAGTATTGATGATTACTGAATTTACAATGAGAAAAAATACAAGAAGCAAGCGTGTAAATGACACAGATGTGAAACGTATTGTAATACATATTATTTTCTGTTGTTACACTTTTAAATGTTTTCGATTGTTCTCAGGCGATAATTAACGTCGCTAGCATAGGAAAGGAAAAACGTTTGGGTTAGTTGAATTTGTGTGGCCTGCGCTATGGGTACTGGCGCCCCCAGGAGAGATACTGTTAGGTTACCTCAGCTGTAGATAGGCCTTCGGGACTTCTATCTCTCACGCCCACTTTGCTTCTTTCAGATGTTGATGTTTCGAGTTCTCTACCGTCTTAGCTGTTCTCCCCTCAGGGGGATACAACTATTGTATCTATGGGAATTGGCGCTCCCAGGAGATTATGTGAGGTCTCGAGCTAAAGGTTAGGTAGGCCTTCTTTTTGTTGAAATAGAATAGGTTTTTGGTTTTGTTACAGACCATCTTTTTTCGGTTCACTGCTGTCCTATTTTTTAGCACCTACCACTTTCTTCTAACTTTTATCTTGTTTCATGAAATTCTTTCTTAATTTACTGTTTATATGTTCCTTGTGCGTAGATTCCGGGTTTCCCTAACTCCATACCAAATGGTGCCTTCAAACATCGGCATCTTAGGATGCTTTATTTCCAATCAAGCCTGATACATATGATCTTAAGCATTGGTTTTTCAAATGTCTCATAACTAACACTATATATAGGACACCATGTCGGCTCCCCCGTGAAGCCGGTACCCATTTCCGACACCTGGGTTGAGTGGGGTATTGTGCTTGAGCTCTCCCTTATACCCAACGGGGAAAATCGCCGCGCCAGTACCGGGATACGAACCCGGGCCTCCAACATGCAAGGCCGATCCCTTAACCACTGAACCACTTCATCCTTCCTCTCGCTGAACATCTTTGTTGTGGTGAAGGGGAGGGTGAAACTTTCTTATAATCAATCTCCGCTGTTCTTTGTCTTTTCATCCTTTTCCTTTCCGACTTGATTTTTCTGTGCTTCGGATATCCTGTGTGGAAACACACCTTGAGCTAACAGACCACGTTTTCCTCAGTCTCTGCTAAATGGTCCCTTCTCGTTCCCTCTGTGCAAACATCTTCGCAGTGGAGCCTGGAACTCACCTACACACGAGCTTTAATAATCAGTTTACTCTCCCCTCTGGCAACACGATACCATTAGTCTAGTTCTTCCCAATCGAAAAAAGTACCTTTCTCACTTGTGGAATACTGCTTATAGGGAATGTGAGCCTACGGTTTGTTTTTATTTGTAATTTTTCTTAGCTCTGATGAATGCACACCATAGGGTAACTTAGGTTTCATCAGATTATATTAATGGTTTGTATGTTGCAGTTCTCCAGGGTTTCTAGCCCACGATGCTTGGTATTTTGAAAGGAGCTCATTGGAATATTTGCTTTAAGACGTACGTACAAGGTCTGGGCGTTTTTTACCTGCATTCACTAGTCCTGGGTGAAAAAATCAATTGGAGACACTCATGTCATACTAACTTGTAGTATAACTGTCGTATATCACGTCACGCTTCCTTACGTTAGTGATGCGTTTTTACAAGTCAGCGATAATGCCTGTAGTGTAGGCGTTCTGGTTGATGGATCCTTCATGTTCAAGGTTTTCTGAGAGGACTGCTTCCATTATAAATGATCGTGCAGGCTTATTTCGACTGTCAATTTGCTCGTTTTTGTGTACGCGTTCAAGTTATTTTTTACTCTTTCATTTTGTTTAATTTCCTTTTGTCGTGTACGGCAGTGACCACTGGCAGCTCTTACTGTGCTTTCCCAGTATACGGTGACCAGTGTATCGCTGTAGGCTGTGACCAGTTGACCAGTATACTGTATTTACGGTGACCAGCGTATCAGTGTATGTATGTAGACTGTGACCAGTGTAGGTACGGTGACCAGTGTATCAGTGTATGTATGTAGACTGTGACCAGTGTATCAGTGAAGACTATGACCAGTATAATGTTTTAATTTAACCGATTAACGTCAGTATTTATGTCCCCATATTACCGTTATGACAACCTCCATCATTAAATGGACCTGGCATCATGTGGTCACCGATTCATCATGGTAATGAACTTCCGCTCGACAGAGAACTTCAAAGAACACAAAAGGATGCAAATTCTATAAAAAATAGCATGCATTACCCTGTTTTTACCAATAGATTTTGAAATCCACCTGGACTTTAAAGGGTTAAGGTCGAGACCAGCACACGGGGACCAGCGTGTCAGCATGGTCTGTGACCTGCACACGATGGCGAGGATATGGTTCACAGATGCGTCACGGCGACCACAGCCGTCCCTTTTACCATAAGGAGCCATAGAAGTGACACGCCGGCCTTCAGTCCCCGAGATGCACCATTCAAGGAAGTCCCCAGCCCTCTGTACTGCTCCCTTATGAGAAGCGAGCAGACAAGTTGGACATCAGATAAACTGGACCGTTCTTTATGGACGCTCGCACAATGGGGGATATGTGCTCGCGCCGGTGACTCAAAGACGCTCTGGAAATGCAAGACCTGCGACGTCGGCAGCTGTTGACAGTATCGTGGGTGCTAGACTGTGCTGAACGCTTTCCTGGTCCTTTGTGAGTGTACACGCGTCCATGACCTGGTGCTGGGCAGTTAGCGGCCGATATTGTCACAGCTATCTATACCAGGAAGCGCCTTTATTTATACCCTAGGAGTGCATGTATTGCATAAAAATTGTCGGCTTTCAAAAATGAATGTGTGAAATGTTGCGTACAATGTGCAAAATATTTTGAGTGTGCAAATGTTATTGATAAATTTATTACATGAAACATTTTCAGTTTCCAAAAATGAATGTGTGAAATGTTGCGTTCAATGTGCAAAATGTTTTGAGTGTGCAAATGTTATTGATAAATTTAATGCTCATCACTTATCTTCGAAACGAATGAAGGTAACTTGTGTTTAAAAAATGGTATAGCAAAGTTGATTTAGTCGTTTAAATTGCGTTGAACTTTTTTAAATGCTTCGGCTGCTTAGTTTCATTTAAAAAAGTTATTGCTTGTTTCTTCGTGATGAATTTGAAGTTCTATGCTTTGTACTCTCATGATGAGATCCAGTATTTCTGTAGTTCTACTCGTTTTATTCTTGAGATGATGAATGAACCTCAGAGAGATCCAAATTTTGTATTTATGATATTCACCCCTCCCATGAGGAATATTTGGAGTCCCTAGCTGAAGGTTGGTAGTCCTTCTTTTCGTTTAAACAAAACAGGTTTCTTGTTTTCTTACGGATCATTATTTTCGGTTAACTGCTCTCCTTTTTTAGCCATTCATCACATATTCAACTCTCATCTTGCTCCGTAAACTTTTTCTATGTTGATGTTTCTGTGCGCCAGAAATCCTTTGTGGGAACACACTTGTGCGTAGATTTCCTGTTCCCTCAATGCCAAACTAAATTGTGCTTTCCTCTTTCTTTTTTCGGTGGCACATTTCATTTTCCTAGGGAGGCTCACACTAACTTGTTCTGTAATATACTCTTAAATAAACTCGTTTTAAGGCTTTAATCATGCCCCGGCTTATTTCTACTTTTCTATTATCTGGTTAACGCGGAAATTTTTAGTATTGGGAAATGCTGCCATCTATCGAAGTTAACATGACTTTGTACATTTTTAGGATTGAGAAATGCTACCATCTATCGAAGTCAACATGACTGTAAAACTTGACGTAAGAAGTAGGCCTCACATCTTTTTCATTTGTTCAAATATTTGAATTAGCAGAAGTCCTTCAATCAACTGGCACTATTGGGTCACTTCTCACAATTTAAGAACTGCAAATATCTACAAATCTTTATTCAACATCAGTGTCTCCAAGTCTCGGGAAATGAAAGCGTCTCACAGTTCGACAGTACCGAGTCAAGAGTAGTATATGTACATGTGTACGCACGCATACATGTATATCTATGTGTGTGTTTACGTATCTCTACATTTACATATACATGTTTACATTTCTATTTTTTCGCGTAAAAACAAAACCTCATGATACATTACATTTTACCTAAAGCTCTGCGACCATTTTACACTGAACAATATCTCGGAAATAAATATATTTATTGCACTTGCTAAATGATTCAAAAATAGATCTATCACTACCCCAGGGGGACGTTTCTGTGAATAGTAAAAACGAAAAATATAAACAAACAAACGAAATAAAGCGCAATTTGAGCGTATGACTCGCGAAAAAATTATCTTCCTCTCAGTATGTTGAACAAGCTATCAATTTCATTTTGCTTGTATATTTGTTTACGTGTTCCTAGATGTGGGTGTCGTGTTGCGCGATGTTTTTTATAAATTATTTGTGACTGACTTTTTCTCAGTACTTGATAATAATGTAGGACGGTGTTTCAATCTGTTTCAGTAGAGCGTTTTTTATCTTTTCTTACTTCGTTTCAACTATTAATTAAGGAATTCAGAAAAATTCTCTCGTAGTATTTAAATTATTAATAAGTTGTCAGTCATTTCTTGGTGTATAAATTATCCAAGAGATAACATTTTGATTAAATTAGTCCCTGACATGGTTAATCCATTGGTACACCTCGTATGGATTGTCAATTAGTACGCCTCGTATAGTATGTCTATAAGTACGCCTTGTATAGCTTATCTATATAAGTACACCTCGTACGGTTTGTCTATTAGTACCTCCCGTATGGTACGTTTGTAATGCTGTTTTATATTACGAAATTTTTAAAATCCAATTTGTTGTTGTGCATCTCATGTATCAACTTTTTTGGGAAATAAACGGTTTTTCTTTCTTTCTTCTTTCGTAGCATGCGAGGTGAAATGCTCTCATGCACCGGCAATACTCGATTGCCTTCTGACATTTTGACATCGCTCTCGAGACAGGCTTGTTGTTTTCTGACTATCGAAGTTTCTCTCCGTATCACCTCTACGAGCGTGATATCGGTGATCTTGACAGTCAATGTGGCAGTATCTGGAGATAGTCATTAATCGTGTCGTCTTGTAACGTCGAAGCAGTAGGTACCTTATCTACGGGTAAGCAGCGTCCATCACTAGCAGGAAGTTCGACAGTTATTTTCATGTTATTATTGTGTATGTTTAAAATTAGAACTTCGCCTAGTTGCTTGTGGACAACTAACTTTCACTCTCCTACACCACATCAGTACGCACGAACATCTATGCGTGCATGCGCCGAGCAAAGCTGCGTGTAAATGAGGTGTGCAGCATCGTGCGCTGTGTCTGAGGCTCCCACATGCCGCAGATGACAAGAGAGTGCACTCTTCGCCTCACGTTTGTAGCTCAATGAAAGAAAAGTAGAATCGCTTGTTTCCAAAATTTGATTCATGAAATGCATCACAACCAGTTGCATCCCCCTGAGGGGGAAACAACTATTGTATCAGTAGGAATTAGCACTCACAGGGAGAAAATGTGTGAAGGCCCGAGCTGAGAGTTAGGTAGGCCTTCTTTTCGTTGAAATAAAATATTTTTTGTTATATTAAGGACCATCATTTTTCGGTTCACTGCTGTCCTGTTTTTCAGCACCTACTACTTTCTTCTTCAAGTTTGATCTTGTTTCATAAACTTCCTTCTCAACTTACTGTTTTTATGCCCTTTCTGCATAGATTCCGCGTTCCCTTAACTCCATTCTAAATGGTGCCTTCCTCCTTCCTCTCTTCGGAACACTTTTTTAGCGGTTAGGGAGGCTTGAACTAACATCTAATCTAGTGTATACAATTGGATTTTAAATATTTCTTAATTTAAAGGGCTTAAATTGGTGAAAAATCCATAACAATTAGAAAATAGCCTTGTCGCGGTATGAAATGAATATGTAAATGAGAGAAACAAAGCAAACTCTATTCTTTCGGATATTTTACTCTAGACATGAAGACTTAATATTTCATAATTACTATAAATTGTGAAGAACAAGCAACTCTTTTGCTGTCAGCGATGGTTTGGAGTAAGATTATAAGTAACGTCTCTGGTAGTTGCCGTCTACAACAGTTAATCAAGACGTAAGGTTTATTGAAAGGCTTCATGGTTTCTCCCTGAGAGTTAACGAGCAATGAACTCGGGAAAACAGGTGACTGAACACCTCACAATCTGAGAAGCCTTTGTTAATGTTCAGATTTGTTTTTTCTCTTTAATGAAAAGTTGGTATGTGGTGCAGCCCATTTGCCGCGTACTTCACTCAACGCCTCGTGAAAGCCGAGATTGTCGGACTACTGGCATGCCAGCGACGGACAGAACAGGCCCATAAACAGACTCAGACACCGCCGCTTTTGTGATAAGATACAGGTCTTCTTTGATCGAGGCGAGCGAATATTAGCTCTTCACTTACAGGGGGCCTAAGCAACTGCTTACACGTCTAAAATTAGAGTATGCCATTTTTTCGTTCTGACCTGAGTTCTTTTCAGATGCTCTCGAAACTTTGGAAAGCGTATTCGTGCACAGGCATATTGCTTTGTTCTCGCTCATTTTTATGATGATCATGCAAAGAGAAGCCATTCCTTTTCTGGACTCAGTGAATCTGTGCCGATATTGGTATTAATGATTGAAATCTTGTGCCTTGGGGAGTTGATGGGACAAAACAAGCTTTGCTTCCTTCTCTCCTTGGTCGTTACTCGCAGCATCGACAAAAAACGCCAGATATTACGAGGTCGTCAAAATTTATCGCTTGTTCTCAAACGCCTATCCTGCTCCTTACATTGCGGCAACATATTCCCTGAAGGGATACCAACATATATGATGCAGCTTACATAATATCTACTCTCGAGTTATGTTCTTGAAGACCAGGGGTTACTTCTAATGCTGCCGCGGGCCCGTGGGAGGTCGGCAAGCTCTAGCATGGGCAGTAGGAGCTACAATGAGGTCCAAACGATGAAAAATGACCTCACCTCACACAAATTATCGCGAGCGTCGCACCCAAGGCATTTGTGCGTTGTTTGGCGTGACCCGCACTCGCTGTATCTTGCATAGTGCGCTCTTGCATGTTTTGTGCCCTACGATGCTCTTCAATAGTGTTGTGGTTCAGTGCCGCCTATTTTTAATGGCATCTGAGCATGCGTTCGTGCTTAAGTTGATTGGTTAGCATACCGACCAGAATCTTCGATGGAAAACACCGGTAACGGCTCAATGCACGGAGTATTTGTGTGCCCATCGTGTTTTGATGTTTGGTAACTCGATGAATTCGTGAATCACGCAATGTTGAGGTTTCTCTTACAATCGAACGAATTTTTTTTACCAATCCACAAATTCATTGTGAAATAATTTTTGTTTGTACTCTCTCTAGCTCTTAATTTAGCTATCTCTAACCTTTAATTTAAAAATTAAAATAAAAGGAAGGCCTAACCTAGTGACAAATCTATTTGTAAGGCAGACGTTCCGGAGTTCATAAATGATACCATCAGTGCAATACACGTAGATAAGAGAACGGTGTTCCCTTTACCACGTTTTCCTGATGATGGCATTCATGAATTCCGATACACCTGCCGGTAAATAAGCTTGCTACTATTTTGATTTTTCGTTCCATCTTGAGAGTGAGATTTCTTAGGGATCGTCCAATAAATAATATTCAATTTAACGACTAAGCTAGGTCGTTCTTGAGCACATATCTCACCGTCTGAGGTATGATGCTCAGTCTATCGGTCAGTGACTAGCTCCTTATTTAACTTGAGAATAATGCCTTAGGGATCGAACGCCATCACGAGGGAGGGTCTGGCATACAAGCACTTGCTTCACTTCTATACGACCCGTAATTTATTGTAATAAACACTCATAATATTGGTTGCCTCTCCCGTACGTGGGCGAATAATGAGTCGATGACCAAGTTCGTATTTAAAAAAGCCCTAGATGGCCGAATTTTCGCGTAAAACTTCCTGAATTAGTTTGGTTTCCTCCTCTATAGGAGTGTGTAAATGAGTCCTAAATTATTATTAAGTGTTATTATAGTATTAATTTGAGAGTTAGGTTACTGTCGAAAAACGTAACAGCCCATTTTTGGTCTCCACGGTTATTTTTATGAAGTATTACAATATTTTTTATTTAACTCATTATTTACACATTCATCATTCCATAAACGGTGTTTAGCTTCACTGGCATCGAGGTCTAGAGTGTTCATGATCTGAGCATTCAATGCTCTTTCGGGAAAAGGTGACATTGTGTCTGCTCTTGTCAATGTACTCAGACCCTGAGGCGCGCACAACAAATTGCACTCTGCTCCAATTGTGTTTGTGTTCACCGATGATATCATGAAAACATTTATTTCCAATAAAGTATAACATGAAATGTTGATACATTGGTTTTTAAACTGAGGGGCTGATGATTCTTGAATTTGAAACTCGGCTGAGCAAATGTCAAGATCTAAAGAGACTTATTGAAGTATCCATTAAAACACTTCATTAAACAAAAAATTAAAACTCCGTTGGTGGATGTTGGATCTTCCATCATCATATCAATCCCTGTGGGGGGTCTGCGTCGCATGAAGTCTAACATGACATCGACTTTCACTTGTGTTTCTAATCTATCGCTCCGGAAGCTGATTGTTTTTCTAGTCTATGTTGGCTACTCAGCGATGTTCGGGAGATAGCTCCGTGAATTTTTTTGTCTCTTTAATGACTTGAATAATTATCTCATCGTCTTCGAGGATTTTGCTTTAGATGGCACGCCTGCGGCTCGAACCAGCAGCTCAAAGTAAGATGATGTTAATCTGTGACGCACGTCTGTTATTCTGTGCTAATTCGTCTTTATACTTTTTTGCTGTGTTGAGGCAAGCGGCATGCAAGATCGGTGTTCTGTTAGCTTCCATGTAGGCTCACTGCCGAGATGCTTTTTTACGGCCGTTATTCTTCAGTGTTGTCTTTTTCATGCGAAATTTCACCTTCTCTCCAACGAAATTTGTTTCCTAAATTAAACTTTCGACATTTTTCGAAGATATTTTTGACTTTTTTCGAAAAACTTTGATCTTTACCAGAAGAAGTTGAGCCTTTTTATTGAGTAGAAATTTAATCTTTCCTTATTTTCTTTATATGTTTCAATTATACTTTGACCTTTTCCAAACAAAATTTGACTGTTTTGAGAGACTTAATTCACAAAGATCACTCGGCATCTGACGAGCCTACAGGATCATCAGATGCTGGTTCTTCATGTGGGGCACAAACAAACATCGGCATCTAAGGATGCATTATTTCCAATCAAGCCTGATACAAATCTTCTTGTGTATTGGTTTTTCAAATGCCTTATAACTAACACTATATATAGGACACCATGACGGTTTCCCCGGAAAGCCGGTACCCATTTCCGACACCTGGGTTGAGTGGGGTATTGTCACAACTAATGTGGCTATGGGAATTAGCGCCCGCAGCGGGTGATGTGAGGTCCCGAGCTGGAGGTGAGGTAGGCCTTTTTTTAAATGGGATAAGTTTTTTGCTTCATTACGGATCATCTTTTTCGTTTCACTGTTGTCTTTTTCAGCGTCAATCACTTTCATCTTCAACGTTAATTTGGTTTCATAAACTTCCTTCAATCATGCTGTTTTTATGAGGAGGATGTGGGGGACACGCCTCGTGCATGGATTCCCCGCTCCCTGAGTCCCATACCAAGAAGTGCCTTCCTTTTCCATCTCTTGAGAACACCCTTTTTTGTGGTGAGGCCTAGTCTAACACATAATTTGAACAGAAAATTTGAACTGGGCACAAAGACCAGTCTGTAATTGTTGTTTGTGTATCAATCACGAATAAGATTTGCTGAAAAATGTTTTGCACCTGATCTGAAATGTGAGGTCCCGAGCTTAAGGTTGGGTAGGCCTT
The DNA here is from genome assembly GCA_014220935.1 of Platorchestia sp. MABIK. Classification (NCBI taxonomy): domain Eukaryota; kingdom Metazoa; phylum Arthropoda; class Malacostraca; order Amphipoda; family Talitridae; genus Platorchestia; species Platorchestia sp. MABIK. The sequence goes on from JACJUY010004971.1 coordinate 36,593, forward strand.
CTATTTGTTGAAATAAAGTGTTTTTCATATGTTAACACGTTACCCGCCGTGGGTTAAACTAGAGTTCAGTATTCAACTCAAATTGATAGTCAATATTAGTAATAAATTTTGAAAATAGCAATCATTATCTGGATAGGGCCTTAATTCAGCTTTTATTAAGTATTTATGAAAATTTAGCTTGTGACTACTGGTCAGTCTGAAGCATTATGAAACTTCTCTCCGTGTACCACCGGTGGCTCACACGGCGGTTAAGGTGTTAAGGACCACCTTTTTTCGGTTCACTGCTATCCTGTTTTTCAACACCTACTACTTTCTTCCTCAACTTTGATCTTGTTTCATGAACTTCTTTCCCAACTTACTGTTTCTATGCCCCTTCTGCACAGATTCCACATTCACTTAACTCCATGCTTAAATGGTGCCTTTTTCTCTTAGGAATATCTTTGTTGTGGTTAGGGAGGCTTAAACTAACATTTAATCTAATCCTCTCTTTGGAACGTCTTTGTTGCGGTTAGGGAGGCTTAAACTAACATCTAATCTGACCTGATCTATGATAAATATTATACGTAGAATTAACCCATTTTATGAACTGGGCACTGCCGCCTCTCCCCAATTCATCATTTCCGACTCGGCACATGAGCTCATCGTTTATCAGAGTGGCTCGACATTGAAAAATCATCGTTGTGCTGAGGCGCCGTCTATTACTTCTTTCTTCTGGGACTCGGAATAGTTCCTCTGGGGTTCAAATTATCCTCGTAAGTATGGTATTGCACTTGCAGTGCTCCTTATTTTCTACCGTTTTCTGTTTTATTTTTCAAGTAAATGCCTTGCATACCATGCGACTGACTTCCTACACATGTGTTTATTATTCCTTCCTCGATTTTTTTAGCTCAAACTATTTTTCGGCTTTGTCTTTCGTCTTGAAAACTTTTACATAAATACTCAAATAAATTTATTTGCGGTGTATCGGTTAATTTCACTGGCATTTTTATCTTTTATGTATGAGCAGTGCGCCACTCAAAATGTTTCCGATAAATTGGTGCGATTGGTGCAAGTATTTCTGAAGCGACAACGAGAGTGCGCATCGCTATAAATATTCCCTGATGCTTTCGTCATCTTTGCTCTTCAAAATGACGTCGGTGGGCTCATTTTTAGGTGGACTGCGTCGTTGACGTTTTCGGTGCATGCCTCTGGTAGAAAACTGCGAAAGAGAATCTCCCGCGGTCGGGTTCAGAGAAAATCTTGTTCTGTTGTGTGCTCGCTCTTGGCTTTCATGTTATACGATACGTGACCGACGGGCCCACCAATGTATGTGTTCGCTTCACAAGAAATGGCTGGTCACGAAGTAGACTTCGTGTGTCAATCTGCGTCGCTTGAAGTCCAACATCAGATCGATTGTATCTGGTGTTTTTTATCTAGCGCTCCAGAACAGTAGGGTGCTCTTCTGCAAGGATAAATCTATCCTTGAAGAGTTATTTTTCCGGATAATCATTCCCTTGAGCTCCAAAAATTAGTTCCACTTTTCAGAGGATTTCTCTCTTATTCTTGAGGAATTATTCTGTAAAATTGGTATACCGCGTTAAGTGAAGCATGACTTCATCACCGCTGAGCGTTTTGCTTTACACGTGGCTCGAGCGGTGCGCATCTGCGTGTTGGTCGGACTTCAGCGAGCGTATTTGTAGGGTGTGTGTTTGTCGGTTTATTTCGGCAACTTGAAGTTTTGCTGTGCTACAGTCTGGGCTACTTATTGCAGCAAAATTTTAAGTGCATAGGATGGTGTTTAGGGACTGATTTTTTATTGTTCGTTTTTCCCCTGAAAGGAATACTGTAGGAATACACCTTGTGCTTAGATTACGCTTTCCCTTAAATCCATAATAACTGTTGAAGCTGTGGATGTCGTGGTTTATGCTTATTCGAACCTTTTCTGTGATCTTACTCTGGGTTAATTGGTTCAGCTAGCGCGAGGGATCGACCTTAGACTCTCATGCAGCTGTACCTCAGTTACACGCCATCATCGCTGCCGTGACACCGGGAAGACCATGTATCGTACGTCTGCAGAATGGAAGGGTTGGGCAAATTCATTTGCTGTCATAACAGGACACGTTCGGGGTAGCTCGTTTTTCTGCGACGACCCACGTGTTTTCATTCCGTTTTTTTTTGACGCTCGTTTTTATGACCCTCGTATTTTCATGGCCCTCATTTTTTCATAGCCTTCAGTTTTCATGGCCTCCAGTTTTTCATGGCCGTCAGTTTTGATGGCCTCATTTTTTACGGGCCTCTTTCTTTAATGGCCCTCATTTTTCATGTACCTCGTTTTCTCATGACCCTTGTTTCTTTAGCATCGTTCACTCCATGAATTCCTCCGACGCTCAACTTTTGTCAGTTTATTTATAAATTCTTCAACCTTATTCATTCACCAAGTATTTACTTCTCAATTTTTAAAAAGTTAACATAACCAAACCTTGGCATGAATTCATCAGTTGTTGTACGATAGGTGCACATACATGCATAAAGTGCCGTGACATGAAGCTGTGGTGAAGCGCAGCACAACGAACAACTGCTGCCACGCAGGCTTGGCACTCACAAACACACGCCCCTCACGTCACTCGTCACTACCCCTCGTCAGCTGATGCCTCTCGTTCCTTCTGAGCGACAACTTCTGACGCAAAAGAATTCTGTTTTTCGACGCTTTTGCCCCCGTTGATGAGATTTGCTGCACAAATCAGGCAAAGGAAAGCGTGGTCATGTGAGAGCTGGGGCGTTCTGCAGCTCTTGCTGCACTCGTGTCTTTCGTAGGACGACTATGCAGGAAATGCTCTGGGTGTTTCAACGGTTTTCATCCTGTTATTTATTTTCAGTGAGGTGGATATGAGGGAAGCGTGATAACTGGCCCGTGGACACCGTCAGCTGCTGCAGCTACGTTCGCTCAGGAAATGCTCTGCTCCTCTCAACGCTTTTCCTTCCATTGATAAGCTTTTGCAGCAGGAATTTGGTAAAGAGAGCGTGATAAAACGCACGTGGATGTTAGAGCTACGTTGTGCTGTCGATTTTGATTTTGTACCTACTGCTTGAAAATGGTTTTTAAATAGCTTTTGATTTCAAATTTGTTTTAAAAGTTCTCGTAGTTGAGCGCATTCAAAACGTCGAGAAAAATCTTGTGAAAGTGATCCATAACTCTAATGCCAAATTTAATTAAAATCAAACGTGAGGATCTACGTTTAATTCTCCTAGGAATGTTAAAGTTTCAAATTTCCTAGCGAGCGAAAGTTCGTGCGAAGTTTTCGGCACTTTTTTTTTCAAATTTCTGTGTATCGGGGGCTTCCATTTGAGAGCAAAACTTGCGCCATTTCACACTAGAGCGGTGCGGCGACGTGTGTCACGACATGACGAGGTCAGCTCTCGGTGACGTGCTTGCGTTCTGTGGTGGTGGTGTCACTCGCGTGCGCTCAACGCTCTCTCCTTGTGACACGGGGTTATGACGCCACTGCGAGTTTCCCTTGTTCTAACTTACAGTTTTAGAACAAGTTTTTTTTGTGTGTATACTTCCGATTGTGTCATTTTACAGTTTTTTGGTGCTGATTTGCGCAAATGCTTCCGATTGCATAATTTTTGCAATTCTAATGCATGCATTTGTACAAACAACTGTGCTAGTTTGCTCTACTTCCACGAACGCAGGCGCTACTCAATACTGCATCAGTGAGGTGTAGACACGGCGCA
>JACJUY010004972.1:16999-30130 GCA_014220935.1 Platorchestia sp. MABIK
CGTCGCCCAAAAATTGTTTCCATGGTTACGTTAGCCTTTCGAGCGTCTCAAGTGTCGGTAATTTATTACTGTCGACTTTCGCGGTTGGTGTTCATTAACTCTGCCCGCAGCGTAAGTCCCTTATCCAAGCCTCATCCAAAATCAAAACATTTTTCTCACGCCTCCAACACCGGACCGATGGGGTTAGTAATAAATTTTCCCGTCGAGTGTTGTTCGACCGAGGGTTCTCAAGTTCCTCCACCAGAAATTCTTGCTGACCAACAGCTAACACTTGAAACACCCCATTCGCTCGCACGATACATATAAACATGTTGAACCACAACATTCAGGCATTCCACATGTTGAAGCGACCCGTCTGTACTTTCGGAGTTACGTAATTTTTTATTTGCGCTAAGGTGCTAACGAAGCCTACTAAAGATATGCAAAAAAAAAACACAAAAAAACACAAATCAGTTAACACAAAAAAAGGACACATATTAGTTAAAAATTCCCAAAAATAAAAATGTTTCTCAACACCTGTCTCGATCTCTTCCACATGGCTACATGCGAACGATATACTGCATTAATCGTGACCACAACCAACACAAAACATTAATTATTTACGAGGGCTTCAAAATTGAACTGAGATGTATTCTGCCTCTTCTACGACGCTAGCTCCCCTTGACACAGGGTCTCATTCTGTCAAACTTTAGCTCGCAGAGTCTAACGTATATCAAATTGCCTAACATAAAACACGCTCTCAAAATGTTGCTGCGATTGAGAACTTCATTGGAACAATTTCATAAAAACAGGAGCAGGACATGAGCTTTCGCGCGAATCAGATAAGAAAAACTGCTCACTCATTTCGCTATTCACTGTAGAACCAATGAGATAATCGTCATTGTTTCATAACGTGAACTGAGTCAAGTCTAATCTCGAATTGGGATTTGCCGAGCACTATAAATCTTATACTTACGCCATGTACTTAACAGGTACGACTGGTCTCGCCAATTGTGATTTAAGTATTCAGGTCATTTATGATTTAAGCGATTTATTTATTTATCTGTTACATCTAGTTGACGCTATTACTAAAGGAAAGCTGACTAAATAGAACGTGAATTAAGAGTAGAAATCATTCTGCATCTCTCCAGCACAGTGGCGCGATTATTAGAAGGCTAATTAAATGCATGTAACGTCGTGACAATAATAACCTGAGAAATATGTCCTAACAGAATGCTGTAAGACACTTGCAGAGGTAATATAGCTCTGTTTTTGCAACTGAGACAAATCAGGCTCTGAGGATTTTATTTCAAAGGAGGCCGTGACAGTTCCGATGCAGAAAACAGAGTTGAAGTCCCTTTAGGATCGGACACCTCAAAAGTTAATTTCTGTTTGGTTTATTCCTCCTCCATATTCATTCCTTAATTCCTCCCTCGAATACTTCAGCATTATTTCATCTCAAGAAATATTCTCTGCTCGCACCTGACAATCAATCAACATAGGCGCCCGACCTTCAAGTTACTTGTCAATCGACCGTAATTTGAAGGCTCTCTTGATTGGCTCATGCAGTTCAGCATTCCGCCCCCAACCGATGCTTGCACTACTTCCGATGCTTGATCTACTTCTGTAGCGGGGCACAGTTCAGATGCTTGAACTACTTCTGTAACAGGGCACAGTTCAGATGCATAAACTACTTCTGTAGCGGGGCACAGTTCAGATGCTTGAACTACTTCTGTAACAGGGCACAGTTCATATGCATGAACTACTTCTGTAACAGGGCACAGATCAAATGCATGAACTACTTCTGTAACAGGGCACAGTTCATATGCATGAACTACTTCTGTAACAGGGCACAGTTCATATGCATGAACTACTTCTGTATCAGGACTCAGTTCATATGCATGAACTACTTCTGTAACAAGGCACAGATCATATGCATGAACTACTTCTGTAACAGGGCACAGTTCATATGCATGAACTACTTCTGTAACAGGGCACAGTTCAGATGCATGAACTACTTCTGTATCAGGGCTCAGTTCAGATGCTTGAACTACTTCTGTAGCAGGGCACAGTTCAGATGCTTGAACTACTTCTGTAGCAGGGCCCAGCTCACGAAAAGGTCGAACGGGGGAATACGCAAAAACGATACCAGGGACGAACGTGAACTCTGATGGCCCGAGAAAGCCACTGTTACGAAAGCCGTCAGCATACAAATTAATGGCTGCTGGGGAAATATTGTCATTTGATGAAAATGAAGGAGGCGTCCAGGAACGCTGGTCCTTATCCCCGAAACAGTACTTGAAAGACTCGGCCCGAAGAATCGGAGCCGATGTCCTAGTCTCCGGGCACAAGCATCGCGTCTTCCGTTAATGCACCTAGGAAGATTCAGCAGAGTAAGATATATCTATAAAGTGGAAATCATACGAAATTATGCAGTACCGAAATCTGAAATCCCTTGCAGATCTGATCTTCGCACTCAAACTAGCACACACTGATGTTATATTCTCACGATATAACTGCCCTACATCTTTAATCATAAAGAAATCGCTACGAGGAATACTGAAATGCTACGTCTGGCCAACGACATTCATCTCCTCGAAAAGAACCGCACTTGAAGATATACTCTCGCGGATAAGCACAACTTCGAAGCAACTCCACAATCTGCCTCTCGTGCCATTTCACGAAACATCGCCTACAACATCTTCTACCACCAAACATCGCCAGTCGACTCGACGCCTTACCATCACCACCAGCTTCCCTCTTCACTTCACCACCACGACGCTGCTGAGGGATCACAACTTCGAGTTATCGGATACCACTTTCTCATTCTTCTATCACAATGTACTTCTTGTATTTCAAATTTTAATCATACAGGATATTATTATTTCTATAGATAGAATGCGGGATTCTAAAAAATGTTTATCAATATCGTGGGCTTTTCACTTATTAGCAATTAACTTCTGTAGTACCACGTCTGTTCGTGACATGTTTGTTCCCTAAGAGGGAGACGCGCCGGCAGTCCCTCAAGCCGAGTGGGCAACGGGGAGTCTTACGCGGGGAGTCGAACACAGGGGTTGCTTGAGAAGGTTCCCTCAATAACTGAGATATTGAAGAGAAACAGCATAAGATCATATAAGCGTCACTGGTGTTTTCCACTGCGGTTCATCGCCTTTGGCGATGAACCCGCTTCGCTTTAAACTACTGTAAAAGTGACAATCGACTCTAAATTAACTGGAGATTCGATTTATTCTAATTAATAGTGATAACTGACCGTAAAAGCAGCCAGCCTCCTCGCACTTACTTCGTCAACGCCAAACTGGATCCCGCAGATAAGTTAAACATATTTACAATGTGTCTAACCAGCTTCTCCCTCAACAGCATTGTGACATGATAGATGTCAGCATTAATAGCGAACCTTTGTAATCTTTCGTGTCTTTAATTTCCTTTTTAAGTTAGGAAGAGGTGGCGATGAAAAGAGATGATGATGAAGAGATGAGGATGATAATTTAATGATAAAATGCACATTAATAATAGCCTTCAGCTCTGACCTCACGCTTACCGAAGAACAAAGATAATTAATTAATTATGACGACCGTTATTGATAATTGATTTACTATAAATATTATTTGCCCAAATATCGGGCTGGTGGCAGCTCCAATTACTTTATCATGATTGATGTAGAGTAGGAAATATATGAATGTGGCGAATAGAAAGAAATGTCACGACAATTAAATAAAGAAAAAGAACATCCATCACAATGACAGCAACGTGCGAACGACGAACAAAACTACGGTGGCGACTCGGTGGGACAATCTACACCGAAGATCATAACACTGATCTGATATCACAAAAACTAACTAATACATCCTGATCTGATATCTCCAAACCAACTGATACACCCCGATCTGATATCTCCAAACCAACTGATACACCCCGATCTGACATCTCCAATCTAACTCATACACCCCGGTCTGATATCCCCAAACCAACTAATCTACGCCGATCTGGTATCTCCAATCTAACTCATACACCCCGATCTGATATCTCCAAACCAACTAATCCACACCGATCTGACATCCTACTTGGCGCTATCTTTCATTCAGGAGGTAACGGAACACTTCAGTAGGCTTCAACCAAGCAATCTTTGATGCTTACGTACGACATGAAACAAGCACCGCGACTCACTGCTCATCTCGTGGAGTTTCTCCTTGCGGTGGTGAGGCGATGGCCGCAGTCGCGTACTCGTCCTCGCTGAGTAGAGCCCTCCTCTCATCCCGGTAACTGGCGCCCTAACAACAACAACAAACATCGGCATCTAAGGATGCTTTATTTCCAATCAAGCCCGATACATATCACCTTATACATTAGTTTTTCAAATGCCTTATAACTAACGCCAGGACGCCATGACGGTTTCCCCGGTCAAGACCGGTACCCATTTCAGACACCTGGGTAGAGTGGGGTATTGTGCTTTGAGTTTTTCCCCTATACCCAACGGAGAAAGTCGCTACACAGCGCCGGGATTCGAACCCTCGACACCTTCACGGAAGGGCGGGTTCTTCAACCACACGGCTGCGACGAGCACTAACAAGGCTCGGCTACGTCCCACGTCGTCAGATGGCCGAACTATGCCGTACCGGTGGGTGAGGTATCGGATGGTCAGATGCTGGTACGTAGCTGGTGAAGGCTAAAGATGAAGCACATGTTATTTTGGCAACTGGGATAATGCTCTCCAGTGATGTTCTTATGACACAGCTAGCAGTGGCTGCAATGTTGCAGAATACGAGCTTGAAGTAAGGCTCTTGCTCGTAGTAGACTGATAAGTTTTGGTCTGGTAATTATGTGGAGGCGAGGTCCGACGAAAGATCTGGAGGGAATAACTGGGTGAACATTTAATGGAGTGCAAGAAAAATTTCGAAAGTGAGAGTCACTATACCGACTGTTAGAGAATCGTGTTTGCTAGTTGAAGCCACGGAAAAGCCATAATCTATTAATGACACGTGAGCACCCGTATGTATACCCATTAAATAAAAATGACACATTTTCGACACCAGCTTAGATACTTGGTTGATTAAAAGAAAAGCTCAACGGGACTAGTCAAAGTGAAATCGAAGTAGAACATGGCAAGAAAAACAGGTGGGATGGCTCATGCTTGAGTTGCCACCCAAGACTCAACTAGATAAGAATTACGGATGGTTGAAATGAAGCAAGTTGAAAATATAACGCATGCCGTAGAACTGGTTACATTACTACTGCTCGGATCCGGTGACCACCAGCACTGCTATTCCAGCTACTCTCTATATTTCTTCAGGAGAAATATTAAAAAGCGGTAAGGAAGAGTCACACATATCATGGTCTCGCACAGGCATGAGTACTTCCATACCTCGTAAGGTGCTGTTTCACAGGTGTAAGATTCAATGTTATTTTTCTCATTATCATAGAAAATATTGGGGTAGTTATATATCAAATCCTATTTGATGTTGCTGCTGCTATTCAATAAGAAATCAACAGAGATATAATAATGTCTACGGCGAAGAAAAATTTTATTGCCACGTATCTAATTACATTTGTATTGCTATTTTTTCTCTTTTACTGCTTTTGCACGGATAATCATGAAAGGAGGAAGCTCTGAAAAGGTAATCTTATGACAAAAAAGACCTCAGTTCGATACCAATCAAGCATCTGCAATATTTTCGTAAGAGTATTTGCAGCTCTTCTAATGATTATATCAATTAGAGAAGACCCGTAAAAAGGTAAAGGGAAAACTCTTGCATTTCACTAGCCTACTTTTTATCTTAAGGTTAAGAAACTAAGAATCATTTGCAGTCATAGAGCGATCAATGAAGATATTTTAATAAAGATGTTTCTCTCAACGGTGAAGTAATGGAACACTTGCTGCATCGAATCTGAACAAAAGCGCCCGCTCTTCACGGGAGGGTGTCGGCAGTTCGAATCACAGCAGTGCCGCCCGTGATTCTCCCCGTTGGGAAGAGGGAGAACTCAGCCACAATTTCTCCCTCTACCCAGGTGTCAGAAATGGGCACCGGCTTGACCGGGAGTAACTGTCATTGCGTCCTGGTGTTAGTTATAAGAGATTTGCAAAGCCAATGTACAAGATGATTTGCTCAGGCTTGATTGGAATGAACGTCTCTTTTTTAAAAACCTATTTCGAAGTTTCCTTGCTGCTTTCTTTTGAAATCCGGCTGATAAAAGACGATAGCTCATGCTATCTTGGATACCGTGATTTGCTCTCAGGTGATATTTTTATGATAGCGAGCCGCGGTTGCAGTTTGCTGAGTATGAGCTGAGCTTCAAGGAGGGCTCTGGTTCTTAGTGGATTACATAAGTGCTGCTTGGAGTAGTGCATCTGCGTGCGTTGGTATGTTGTATGTATGTGCTTAGTGCTCTATTCCCGAGTAGTGTTTGACTTGACATTCAGTTCCGTTCATTACTTTTGTTAGAGTGTGTAAATTACCTACTATAACAACATACCCAATTTTCGTTGTACAAGTGATGGCGTCAACTGTGTTCACTTAATTTGACGTTGTATTATTCCTTTCAGTTCGGGATTTTTTAAATGGACTTGAATGTCATTTTAATAGCCACCATCCTATAGTATCAGTCCTATACGACACGAACATTATTTTCGAAAGTTGTCTGCTGTTCCGAAATGCCTCTGTACTGAAAAAGATATTCCGAAAATTTACCGCTGGTCAAAAATAAGAGATAATTACTGATAATGAAATTCTTCTATATCATGTCAGATCGTATTAGCCTTCAGTTCAGTGTAAAATTATGAAAGTTTAAGGTCATTTTCATAACTCCATTTAGTGAACTAGCCCCTTGAGGGATGAGAGGTAAACGCTGCAGAAGGCACAGTCAGAGCAGTAAACCATCAGAATCAAGAGAGATAATTTACGAAAATCTACCCAAGGAAAACGTCCAACCAACCGATATTAACTTCAAGATTAGTCGGCGAGTTTAAAATTGCGTCTCAAGATCAGCTTTAACTTAAGGTGTCAGGGGCCTGTTAATATTACCAGCTTCAAGATCCGAGCTTCTACCTGAGGAAAAACTTTAACTTAAGGTGCCAGAAGCTTGTTAACATCGCCAGTTTCAAGATCAGCGCTTCTACTGGAGATAAACTTCAGGTGCCAGGAGTCTACACGACAGGAACGCGACAGGAACAAGACTGCTGAACTCATCGCCATGCAGGTGAGAAGTGATTAAAAGAGAACAGCTTTATGCTTAGCCCTATGAATGGTGATCTCTGTATGCATGCTTCTCTAAATTGTAGGCATTGTCCAAAAGTTTTTACTGGATTGCTTGCTCATGATTTAAATTCCACGGCCGATTTTTTCTATGACATTTTGAGGTTTCATTTCTTGATAAAATTTTCATGCATGTTATAGGAAATGATAAGCACACTCAAAATTAGGCATTGAACAACAAAATAGTTCTATATTTAACGATTTTTCAGTTGTATATCTAAGAATCCATTAGTTATATACTATTTGCCAACTCTTTAGTTGTATATTTGTCAATCCTTTGGTTGTACATTAGCCCATTCGTTAGTTGCATTTTTGCCAATCTTTTAGTTGTATGTTTGCCAATTTCTTAGTTGTATATTTGTCAATCCTTTAGTTGTATATTTGCCAATCCTTTAGATGCCTATTTAACGATCCTTTGGCTGTATAATTAACGTGTCTTGATTTTCATGGTTTGAGAGACGTTACGGAAAGCGTATCTTGGCTTCAATACCCCAACGCTGTCCTAGTTTTAAATGAATTATGTGTTTTAGAAAACACCGAAATACATCCATCCATAAAATAATACATTAAGACTAGTGTTTAGGTTCATGGGAAGACCCGGCTTAAAGTCTTTTAGAGTTTTATTTTCTCCATTAAATATGAATTACCTTGACACAATCTAAAAAAAACATGCCAGTTGCGAGCTCCGAGATGACGGCATTGCAAATCTCGCAGTGAGTTTCATTGTACAATTGTGTTTCAGTCCTCGTCGATCAATTGTCACCTTTACCACAACGTTCATTTCATGCAGTACCAAATTGGTCTTCCCCAAAAATTCCTTGAGCATCACTGACTTTAAGTGAATTACGTTCGTGTAAATGCTTTTGCAGTCCGACGCGCAAGACCTGAATGCTTTACGTTGCCATGCACGATTTCGTTTTTTATACACTCAGTCACCTGCTTAAACCCTTCATAGTTGTCAAAGCTGTTTCCCGTCATTTTTTGAGAACTATTAGTAAAACTCAGTTGCTAGCATTACCAATATATCATTTCCAATTCGATGTGGTCAAAATGAAATTCAATAGTCATAAAGTAATTCTATTAGGTCAGATCTACAGTTGATTTGGTCAATGTGAAAATCGATTTGGTCAAAATGAAAATCAATTTGTCTTAAGAAAACATTTTTGGATGTTTTCATACATTGTAAGGTTTCTCGGAAGGAGCATACTTTTCCTAAAAGAAATTATTTTCTGCCCACGTTAATGAAACAAATCCTAGCGTAGGTGGCTTTAGCAGGGCAGCAAAGTCAGAGTCGTAGGGAGTCGGAGGCTGTTGGTGAAGTCGGAGTCGTATAAGCTTGAGTCCTAGGAGTCAGAGTCGAAAAAAATTCTCCGACTCTTTTAAAACATTCCCAATATCAAAATTTATAAATTTAAATGATGAAAACATTTCAAAAACAACAATCATATTGATTGATAATATTTCTATCTTGCCATAGAAATGCTAGAGCGCACGTTTGAGGATCAAAATAGTATGAGTCAGATATTAATTATTCGGATAAAATGCATGAGACTCTGCAACTCTAGCAGTGGTGTTATTCTTCACGAGGGTGGTTCATGCCAAGGAGTATTAAACACGCCATACTTCGATTTTCTTGTCTTATTGTAGAGCATATGCACCATGTAAATGCTACCTAGGAAAAACCATTTACTGAGTTAATTTGCTCTTTGGCGAAACTTACTTATACTCTACGTAATTATTTTCACTTATATTAAATTTGATTGAATTTCACTTCGACCAAATTTACTTTTAACAGAACTAAATTTTATTTAAACCAAATTGAATTTCAATTAAACAAAATGGATTTTCATTTTGATAAAATTTGAATTCACTTCACCAAATTCAGCTTCATTTTGACTAATTGAATTTCACTTTGACCAAATTGACTTGGAAATGATATCGTCGCAAGAGCTGTTATTTGGGGCTTAAATAGGGACACATGCAGTAGCTGTGCAACATTTTGCTTAGGAAAGATACAATTTTTTTGAGCAGTAAAGTCGTTCTTTAACCTCTGCTACTTACAACCTTACTTAACATGAGACCGCTGGACGCACGTGTGCGTCCAGCGGCAGCGAACGTGCACGTCAAGTCACAAAGGGACAGCTCAAAAAGGGATGGTGCAGTTCCCAGTGTACAGATGCAGTTTCTGAAATCTAGCCCAAAAATTATTCCAGTGACTCAACTACAGTCAAAGGTAACGGATCCCGTGTCCGGAACACAGGTAGTGTCAGATGCAAAAATTGTAATTTTGGTTTACAGGTACAGGCTCCTGTGATCAGGTACAGTTGCAGGGACACTGGCACAGATCCAGATACAAAGGTACAGTCCTGTAGGGTGCACGGTTACAGACTCAACAACACAGCTGCAGTGTATCTTCAGCAACCAAAGAAACATGCCATGCGTCACACAATTTCAATGAAGTGAAGTGACTTCATTGTGAGCCTTTGCCAATCCGTCTGGCATGACGTGAGCCTCGGGCCACTCGCCTGGCACGACATTGTAACCTCGGTCCATCGGTCTGGAGTAGCATTGTGAACCTACAACGATGAAGAAATATTTTTCTTGAAAGGATAAACAGAGGATAAAAGCTAAATTCTAAAACGGGTATCCGTATATGGGAGGAAAATAAATAAAAGTCAAAGCTACAAGCATTCGAAGTATTACGTCAAACTTTTTTTCCGCAGTAGACTCGCAGCAAGCAACTAACACAAAGCAGTACGCACTAAATCAATACCATATTTTTTTCTTATATTCCTCGGCGTATTTTCGCTTACTGGCGACTTTCAGTATCCGCATCGCTCATTGGTATGGCCCCTACAGGTCATCGGCACAAGGCAATGTCTACTGGGGCTGTGCGTTGGGGCATTCACGTTGTCTATGGTTTTCATCTACAAAATCGAAAATCCCCTGGTGTCAGGTGAGTGGACGCAGTGATGTCTTCGACCAAAAGGGGGCATCCCGTGCTGGAGTGTGCGACAAAATCATCCAATCCTCAAACTCAAAGTGTTCCGAATGTTTCAAATTAATCAAACATTTCCCAATAACTCTTTTTTATATGTTTGAAGAACGTTGATAGGAAGTTTGAAAGAAACTTGCTTCGTTGGTCAAAAACCAGTCACTGCATTCATCATGCTTGGTAAAGGTTGTCTATCTGTCAAAGATGGATTTCTTTCTGTCAAGAGGCTAATATATTTTATCAATGCACCAAGTTATGAAAAAAAAGAGCGATTCAAAACTGAATGAGGTGCACAGAAAAACACTGCATAATGTGGTCCAGTAATAATATTGTCTTCTTTTTGAAATCAGTGAAATTTATCGACGACAAATTCATCTTGTGCGCTGGTTTTTCCAACAGCGGGTTGTGAGGTAAATTACCCAGCTTTGCCTAGAAGGAACTTTCGAAAACATTTGACAGATTCTTAAGAAAGTAAACATCGAGCCACCAACAAAGGTGTATTCGTGCAGAATTACATCCGTGATCAGTAGTATGAATTCTGTTTTCAATTCAACGCATTAATAGTTTTATTCGAGGTACAAAACTTTACAAAGCTTACTATTGAAAACTTAACTAAATATTTTAAGTAACTGGTTAAAAATTAGAAGCTTCATCGATGCACTATTTTTCTCAACAGACGTCACTCCCTCTACCCGGTTTGACGAAGCAGTCGAAGCTCAAGAGCGGTCCTTTGCGGTGAGAAATAAATTAGACCAAATAATAAATGTAACAGAATATACAGTGAGTTAAAATAAGTATTGGAAAGAGAGAGAGTAAATAAGGATAAAGAATAATTTTACCATAATATAGAGTCAGGGGAAATAAGAACCGGGTGGGAGAGGTTTATATAAAAACGTTAAATGAATTTAATTATACTGTTTTAGTGAAACGAAAATAATGTAGGGAAATGAATCAAAAATAGAACAATATTAGTTGGGAAACTTACTTTTCTAATAAACTAGTAAAACTAATCTTTATGAACTTTTTAGTGCGTGATTGTCCAGTTTAAAGTATTTATACTCTGCTCATTTGGTGACTCACTACTTGAACGCAATTTTCAAATTAAAATCGTTCTATCGTTTGGCAGAAAATACCTTTAATCAGAGAACATGCGTTTTGGACGACAAACTTGAATCAACCCTACGGGCTCTGAAATGTTTTCTGAAGTATTTGCCACCAATTAATATAAATAAAGATGATGAAACGGATGTTACCTTTTTCATTATTCACACCAAAGAAACTGAATCAGGAACACAATTGTTCCGGTTTTCAAGAATAGAAATAGGTCAAAATTTATGAATGGCATTCAAATAGAAGAGTTAGAATTTTTCTTGAGATACTTAACAATGAATTTTTTCACTGAAATAATTCCAAAGAACACGTTTAATATGTGGATCGTACAAACATTATTGAAGTGGCTTTGATTACCTTTTATATCTTTTGGGAGCTCACTAATGTTGTGAGACTGTAACTACCTACAAAATACGATGGCAATCACTTGTTCTACTCCACACAACCTCAGTCGTACAAGCGGCCGTGTAAAATACAATAAGAAAAATTGTGGGTGAATTGTAATTGTTCAAAAATGATCAAGATAATAATTTAAAATGGGTATTTTATATTTGATAAAATGGGGCTGCGCGCTGAAGTGTGAAATTTATTATTCATGAGTTATACAAAGTTGGAGTATTTCGCTACGGCGCCCCGGAGTCTTGTTGTCATGTTAGCTGAGTGTGATGCATCGATGTGAGAGCGTTCGGGCTGGCATTCGTTAGCTCCAGCTCCTCTCATTATAGCTTTGCTTTGAAAAGCAGGAAGACTTTCAATAAACGGATTTGTTCAGAAAACGGAGAAAGGGGAAAGAAAACCAAAAAGGAGGAAAGAAAATCAAGAATTTGTTATGAAATGATAGAGGAAAACGTGATCCATCAGCCTAAAGTTGTGGTTTTCAGAACTAAACACTGCTCTTATGTAAATGAACTTGTAATAATGGAATTATGTGATCTGCTTAAAAGGAATAGGTTGGCAACCCAGCACAATGCACAAATGCTTCATTAATAAAAGAGAAATGGACATTTTCTTATGAATTTTTTGATTGATGACTTTTCAACATGTGTTTATCTTTTCAAAATAATTTTCATCTCCCTGTAGTACTCTAAATACGATAAATTTTCTTACATTTCCTTCACTTTCAGGTGTATTCGTATTTCTTATATGTGTTTATTTGCATAAGACGATTAAAAAGCACAAAGTCATATTTCGCCTTATTTTTAAATTATTGTTGAGCTAACTATTGAAGTGAATTAAAATTGAATTTTCATAATGTACACGTGATAGAAATTGTCAAGCAATCTGGAGTTGCTGTGTTTCTATTGCTGATCGATATTGCATCAAAACGCGAAAATAATTGTTCAATTTCTATTTGCTTCTTCATGATATGCTCCAGTACTGAGTATTTTTGCTGTAAGTTAAGTACTTGAAGACTAAATGCTTAAATTTGTGAAGATTTAAACACATGCTTTGTACGCTTTGTTTTACTAATTTAATGATTCAATAAATGTAACAAATTCCTTCGCTTCCTATTTGATTATATGGCTCTGATTATGGGATTTTTTTGCAGGAGACATTTGTGTTTGAATCGTAATTAGTAGCTAAGCCAGAGAACCAGACAACACAAAAACTACTCAGAATTTTCTTCATGATGTTAATAATTCCTGCAACTCGATTTATTTCGCATTAGAAGCTGCCGTCTTCACTCGAGGCTGTCTGGAGGCATATTTCGACCAACGCCTCATACCCGGAAAATATGAGGAAGCCTCTTTATCAACTTGAGGTAAATGTGCACCCTAG
>JACJUY010004972.1:30324-45912 GCA_014220935.1 Platorchestia sp. MABIK
GTTGTTTCAATTGAAATTAAATTTATCTTAATGAAATTTTACTTGTACTAATTTCAAATGAAATTCGGTTTACTTGAGTGAAAAATTGTTAGCGAAATTAAATTTGATTTTAATCAAGAAAAAATAAAATTTGCCCCTTTGACTTGCTTCTTTGAGTTTACACCGCGTTTTTTCGTTTTTCGATGATTATGTAATATCAGTATACACACTCTGACAAGCGTTTCATTAGAATGCAGAATTATGCTCATTTTCATAAATCTAAAAATGAACACCTTAAAATTAAACTATCCCATTGTAATGACAAGAAAATGACATTGTAATGACAACCAATTTATATCCGAAATAGTGCAGCGCTTGATCATCTGCATGCAGCCATTTTATGCCTGATCCAAGCAGTCCTTTTATGCCCGATGTGTGCAGCCATTTTATGCCTGATCCAAGCAGTCCTTTTATGCCCGATGTGTGCAGCCATTTTATGCCTGATCCAAGCAGCCATTTTATGCCCGATGTATGTAGCCATTTTATGCCTGATCCACGCAGTCATTTTATGCCCGATGTATGTCGCCATTTTACCTGATGTATGCAGCCATTTGAGGCCCGATGTCGTGCAACAGTAGAACCTGCTCCCATCTTGAGTTTGCACATGGGCACCAGAGGTATCGAGAATGACTGATTATCTACCAACTTTTCTTGCACGCGTGAGATACTTCCAAAAATTTAGTCACGACCAAAATTCTACACCAGCATAGTGGTACGTCAGACCCAGCCATGTTATGCTACAAAAGTTAGTTACTTGAGTGTCCTCTTCTCTACAGTGAAAGCTTTATATATGTTTTGAACCTCCGTGCATCGGCAGTGATGGAAACTGTTGAGCTGTGAATTTGAGCATGAGACATAAGCGGGTTCATCAGTAAGCCTTAAAGAAATTAGAAAACGTCTGTGGACTGGATTTTCTTTGCTCAGATAATTTTAATCGGATAATAAGGGTCAGAAAAGCGAGACATCACATTTTGGAAAAAAATGATTCGGATGGAAATGGTTATGAGCAAAATAGTAACGTTCATAATTTCCATACGGTAGCACAGCAAAACAAATATGAGTCCTGAACACACAAAAAACACACAAAGTCGGGGTTATACGAACATTAACGTTACAAATCTTTAAATTTATGAAAACTGTGGATGACTAAAATTCAAGTGCTGATTAGTTTCTTCCTATTAGCTTGTGGCAGTTACTGCAATAATATTGTGTGTGTAAATATCGACCACGCTGGTGTGTGGCCGTACCACATTGTCAGAATGTCTCACCTGCAACATCACAAACTTTGCATAAACGTCTACCAAACTTATCGTCACTCTAACATGTCCACGTCACATAGCCTCGAATTTTTCTAAGGTCACGCAATGGGAATAATTTTATCATTGACAAGCCATTTTCTGCACCGATGGAGAATTTTTTGCTTCATTTGTTCATTTCCTCTTCGAGAACCTTTGACCTTTCTGTAATATGAAATTAAAAAGAAGTAGATGTTAGATAAAAGAACAACAGTACAGTTATTAGTATTTTAGATAAATGTCCAGCTTGAAGTTTTTAAATCAGAAAAGAATGAAAAAAGCAAAGAAAAACAGTTTATTTTCAATAAAGTACAAACATGAAATATTGATACATTGGTTTTTAAAATACCTTAACATTAACATCCTTAACTGATGATAACACATTGGTATCGTAATACCCTTGTAAAATGTTGAACCAAAAAGAATTGACAGCAATGCACAATAAAAATGAGGTCCCTTCGTTGCATAATCTGATTTTGAAAGTGCATTTTGTAAGAACTGATGAAGGTAAAGGAATGAATGTACAAACATAGACAAATGTACTCATACACACCACACACACACACACACACACGCATGCATACAGATACCAGGGTACAAGCATGAAAATTATGAAAATCACAAGTTTTGTTTTTCTAACTAAAAAATTTTAACATAACGGGCATTAGTTGATAAGCATCTTATTCGAACATATATGGGTGATCACACAACAAATTTAATTTTTTGCGAATGTTTTGAAGTAATAAAGTGAAAATGACGAGTTAGGGCAGTGTTGCAAGTTGTGAGTGAGGAAGGGTGGAATTTACAGTTCATATGCTGGTTGCTAGTTCAGTGCACACAAATATATGTGGGTAAGCATACACAGACACACACATGCACACTGAGGTGCATGAACTTTATTTTAACACACATTCGTAAATTTGTTACATAAAAATTACTTCTATAACAGTTTGTAATTACTTCGAATAACCTCAAACATGCGATCGAAATGCGTTGAAAATATCAAGTGTTGTAAAATTTAGCACGAATTGCTCTGTAGAAAAAAGTGATCATTTAAAATTTGTTCCATGCAGATCAGGCGAAATTCATTGTTACTGCCCGCCAAGACAATTTCTGCGGTTGAATTATTGTAATTTACCCAATTTTCATGCCGCAGGCGCAATTTTCATGCCTGTCACTCCTCTACGTAAATATTGGCAGTGAAGACTGCGAAAAGAAAGAATGAAACTGAAGAGCCCCAATATATGAGTTTAGGGGCTGACTTATTAACAATTTCTTGATTTCTTGCTCAAGTGAAAACTGTGCTCAAATGTTGCAACTTTATCCGATACGCTGAAAATGATTAGTAGAGAAGTTTAGAGCAACTGTTGATAATGCAGTCCATAAACCTGAAAATGATAGACAGTTGAAATGTCTGCTTCTGCGGAGTTAAACTTGCAATGCCAGCGTCGTACCCTTTATGTTTGTTTTGTTTGTTTTGTTTTATTAAAATAGACATTAAACGTGTATGTGCAACTGCTGTACATTTAAAAAATAAGAGTCTATCTCACGTCGGAGTTAGCTCAAGGTTAACTTGAGACCACAATATCCATCAGAGAGAAAGTATATTTACCGAACTTTGAAGTAATTTTTCGTAGAAATCCAAGCAATTTGGAATTTCATAAATATTTTCTCCTTCGATAACTACTGCAACATCTATCGTGTTCATTGCTATCGCAGATTGGCGTCTATGCTGCTACCTTATCTCACTGCTACAAATTATTTGCTTCCATAGACACAAATAATCAGTTCAGCAAATTACTGCTAAATATTTCAACATGTTTCTGGAACGCTTATAAGAAGATTAAGAGAATTTCACAACGAAACCAAAGTCACTCGAATTCTCTCACTTGATTTGTCGCCAGATCTGTTGCGGCAAATCACCCTCCAGTCGCGAAGCCCTCACTCAACGCCACTTGTCACCAAGACTGAGTTGAGAGACGCGTAAATAGGAGGCAGGACTGAGGGAGCTCTGTCTGTTTTGAAGGCAATGGTTGTTTTTTTCACAGATGGCTAAGCCTTGTATTCCCTGTTTAACTCTTTCGCCGGAGGATATATGATTTTAGCTGCATGCCCAAATAGATCCTGTACCCTGAGTGGCTCCGGTAAAAAGTCTAAGCAGGGATAAATCTTCATCGGCGGCTTCATATGCTTTTTGAGCCATCGTAACTTTGTTTATGATTATTGAAGTTAAAAAGACAAAAAATTAGAAGCTGAAGCTTAAATTACGTACTTGATTTGAAACTCCAGCGCTTGGTACCTTCAAATTCAGCACAGTTTCCATTTATTTAATGTGTGGCATTCAAAGGAAAACTCATCGAAAAGTTTGAGAATTATCAAGGTCTTCGAAACTCCATTCCTGATCATGTCATTGACCAGCAGTTACAGATCTGTAACGCATATATTGAATTTTCGGTTTCACGGCTGTCGCTATATCAACTTAAGATGACATTTTGTTCTGTTCTTTAATCAGACCATGATACTTTCCCAAGTAGTTTGTTATACTGTGAATGAGAAGTGCTTTGCAGTTACAATAATTTAACGTAATGAGTAAAATAAGCGTAAGGAGTATAAAATTCTCGACTGATCTGTCATTTTCGTAGGGCAGTTTAAGGGAAAAATTTCTTACTCAAACTTTAAGTTATCGTCACCAGTCGTTGTCTTGTTCGCTTATTGGACAAGGAGTTTGGTTTTCAAATTGCGAACGAGTAAAAACTGTTTCCTGAAGGCAGGTATCAAAGACTAGTCGTGCTTTTGACACTTACTATTGAGGTCAATCTAATAAGAACGCTGCTTTATTTTTCTTTACCTGTGGAAGGGAATTATAGAAATGTGATTGAGTGTACAGACGTCAAGGAATCACAATACAGACCACTCAGGTAGCTCATCCATTCACTGTTGACAGTTTAGACCTCGGGTGCTAAGGCTAAGCCATCAGATTATTGGCTTCTACCAAGAAATAAATCATAAAAAAATACTGCCACGACTGAGAGTTTATTGTGGTGTTACTGCCTGAATATATAACTCGCACTGGCTAGAAGCAGCTCCTTTTCCCATTACATACATCAGGCTATATATATACAAATTGAACTGTGCTACAGAATATAGGAGGCATCTCAACTCCATTTACAGACAGGCCTAGCTGCCTGTTTGTAGTAATTTACATTCAATAACTAGAGTAAAATTGCGCGTTCAGTAACGAGTGTGAAATTGTTGATAATAAATGTTTTTTCAGTTTCCAAAATTCACTACAACCAAATTCGAGAGCAAGCTCAGGTCTAGAAATACTGAATAAAAAACTGATAATCTCAGTCCAGCTCAAGTTATCTAAATCACTGAATGACATGCCTAGCTCATGCATAAGCAATTTAATACTGAAATTTACAGTGCTTCAATGTAGCAGACTAGCTTTAAGGAAACACCAGGAGCTAACACCATCTTGGCTTGCTATAAGTGCCGGAGCAGTTCCCAGTAACATTACTAGTTGTGTTAGAAAGTGCTCCAGCACCGTCGTTAAACATACAAATAACTATGCAAGAACATACAAATAGCCACGCAAGCAAACCGGTTCTCAAACGCACGCATAAAGGCACTGCAACGCGGTAGACTTAAGGTTATCCTAAGAGAATGTCACAGCTGTCACTGTGGGTTAGCTGGGCAACCCTCGCTTTGTGCGTGAACGAGAAAGGATCGCGATGATTTGCGAGAGTGAGAACTCTAAGTTCTTGCGTTTGATTGAACGCGACATGTTAGTAAAGTGCAAAACACGTCACTGGCATTTCAACTATTAACATTTTACAGTGATAAAATTTTTGATTGCTAAGCAAAAGGTACAGTCTACTTGGTTCAGTTTTGTTAATGATGACTACTGATGTTGAGGGGTGAAAAACGTCTGGTTCTTTAAGGATAGTGTGTTTTAAATACACGAAACCGTGAGCTCGCTCTTTGACGAAAATAAGCAGTTTGGATCTAAAAACAATACCCTTTTTGACGCCAAAAAAAAATACGATATATAAAACTAAGTACAATAGGCTATTTAGAACTAAGAAAACGATCTTTGACTCTAAAAACAGTCTACTTTTGGGCACTAAACTAAACTCTTCTTCAGTCTTAATTTAACTCTTAAAATGTTACGCCGATTGAGAGTACCACTAATACAATAAAACTGATACTTAAGAGTGTGTTATTTGAAGCCATAAAAAATGCGTTTTCCAGGAGCGCATCCTGACGGAGGTGACAGGAGTGACGTACCACGAGCTGCTGCAGGCGTACTTCAAAGGGGCGCCGCTCACCTTCCCCTCCCGGCCACCCCCCGCACAGGTACAAGCCGACTTCCTCCTCCTCCTTCTTACGTACTAACACCAAGTTCAGTGAGGCGTGGAGGAATACACATGAATGCTGATTGTTCGAGCTAGATTAAGGCATGCAAAAGTAAAGAAATGGAATATTTAGAATTGATTGCAGCTGTGAAATGTGGCGGTGCCATTATTTATGAAACAACTTTTATTTTTTTACCACGCACAGCTAATTTATCTCCATGAATTAAATTACTTGTAAATCTTAGCCCTCGTCATCAAAGACTTACCCATTGATCTTCGAACATCGTTCTTACGAGATTAATTCATACTTTTGTGGTTGGCTCATTCCATTTCTTCAGTCACCTAGTATCTCCTTGTAAATTTTTCACATCTAAATTTTGTTTCATTTGTCTTCCACCAACAAATGTTGACGTATTATGCTTCTACTAGAGTGACTCATCACTGCAATTTGATTGCGAACTAGTCGTACGAAAAAAATATTTTACTCCCACTCGCCATCCCAGGCGGATCAATCACATTTCGAAAATTCAACCCCTTTTAATTAACAATACTACTACTATAACTTGAGTGCGAGTTACCCGTCCAAATACTATCCACATATCTAATCGATATCCCGGAGGCCCAATCGTTGTGTCCAAGACTCTGGGTGAGTACCTATGGGTGAGGCTCATTCAACAGGTGCGCGTAGACTCGCTGCCTTATTCAACGCAGACATGACAATGCCAAGGCCTTCCTTCTTCCTCTGCGGCTCTACACAGTAATCTTGAACACGGGCTTAGAAAGAAAGAGCCTTACCTTACCGCACTATGACGATGCCTACACCTCGTCCTGCTGTACGAAGCAGAGCAAGAGCTCTCACTCCTGGAGTAGCTGAAATCCACGTTTATCGCTGAGCTCGAAACGTTCGCTCACTTAGTTTCTCGCTTAGCCATCCTTATACGCCCAATGCTTTATCATCTTTAACAAACATCGGTATCTTAGGATGCTTTATTTCCAATCAAGCCTGAAACATATGATCTTAAGTATTGGTTTTTCAAATGTCTTATAATTAACACTATATATAGGACACCATGACGGTTCCCCCGTGAAGCCGGTACACATTTCCGACACCTGGGTTGAGTGGGGTATTGTGCTTGAGCTCTCCCTTATACCCAACGGGGAAAATCGCCGCGCCAGTGCCGGGATACGAACCCTCGTCTCCAACATGCAAGGCCGATCCCTTAACCACTGTACCACTGCGAGCACGCGTATCTTCACGTACCACCTCTTTACAATATAATTTGCCCTGCAGCACATCCTGACTAACCGCACCACTCGGTAGCTAGCTCTTGCTCTCGAGATCCTGAGCCGTCAATAAAGACAGTATTGTCACCACTATGAGTTCACTCAATGCGAGAGCTAGTCAAGTAACCGAGATTTTCGCAGCCGACTTACTCAAAGTGCCCTTCAGCTGTTTTCAAACACTGGGAACTGAATAAAGCCGACTCCACCATCAGATTTTTATTACTCAGGAAACTGCGACGCACTATCTCTGAGCTTGGCTCAGCATAACCGGTAGCACTATTTGTAACTGTAAAGTTTAATGAACGATTGTTCCGAACCTCCTCTCAATGTAAATATTTTTCTGTCGAGTATTCACTCACAACTCAATCTGAACATACGTGAATTATGATACAATCACCAAATGATGGCTTGTTAGTTTTCCTTTCGCTGATGATGTAAAAGATATTAAGTTATACCAAGGTCACGGTGACATTAAACAAAATTTGTGCAGGTGTGGTGGAAGGTCTTTTTTTTGGCAAATTACTCCCAACGATGTTGTGTAACTCTGGCATTGGCTTCTGAATCAATTAATTCAATTGGCTTCAGGATATACTGTGTAATTTATGCATTCGTTTACGTCAGTCGTAAAGAAATTCATCTTCAGTAGTATCTTAAAACACATCTGTCGTAATATATGCGCAGCATCAATTATACTCGAGATCCTACCTACAGCAAACTTTTATATCCCATGTTATTCCTTCATTTACAGGAAAAATAGTTACTGGTGGTATGGGATCAGATGCTTAAGTTCGTCCAAGTTGCACCTTGCAGAAGAACAATGACAAGGAAAATACGAATTAGCAGCAGTTTGATTTGAGTTCAAGACTGTAGGTGAGGTTGTTGGTAGAACCGCACCCAAGCTCAGCGACTGCGCGTTGCAGATTATATTGAAGCCCAATAGTCTTGAGGTGACGTCCTCCAGTACAAACGTGTTGGCGTGGCCGGTTGCGAGGCGACAGTCAAGTTACTGGAAGTCGTGTTGAGCGAACTCGAATAGGTGACTACACCGGCTACGTTGTCAGTCAGGACCTCGTACGTGAGCATTGGCTTTAGCTTTACTAGCGAGGGCTTGCACCAAGCTTCAACCCAATGTACGGCTGCTAGGCGTCGAGATGAGAGGGAGTGCAGAGACTGTAGGCCTAAACAGTCGGCTCGTCATGTCCTAAGAGCCTGGTAAGCTATTGTCTTAACCCAGTGAGGTGAAGTCGTACTTTAGCTCAAAGCCCGAGGTCGAGACTATCGAAAAGCATTGTAGAGTGAAAAAGGAGAGAGAAGTCTCAGCCTCGAGCTGTTGCTCGGAAAAGTATCGAGTGAAGACCGTCGAGTGATGACAGCTGCCGATCGGTTTAGCACACATCTTATACACGCTTCGTTTCAGAAATAGTGGCGCAGCAGCTAATCTTACCGTTGGCTGGTTTGGGGTGGTGTCCTGGTGTACGGTATTCGCACGGGTAACTCGCTCATAGGTCTAGACAAGAAGTACTGGGCTGGAGTCCTGGGGTCACGACCATTGAGCATAACGCGCTGGCGAGTCGACACGTGAAGTTCCGTGCGGTGTTTTTAAGTTTGGTTGTAGCTGCGAGAGGCTGAGTCTCTACAATGGAGCATCCAGCCATCCGCATGACGAAATAGCGATATTCATTTTCCCGGATGTTAGATTGTTAATCGGGCCTCATCGTCAATTACAAGTCTAAATTACATTGTCATTGTGGCTTATGGGTTAAAAGTGCTCGCTCTTTGTGAAGAGGGTTCGTAGGTTCGAAACTCCACGGAGCCCGGTATTTCTCTCTATTGGGAATAGAAAAAGAGTTAGCCCCAATTACCCTCCTTCCCCAGGTGATTGAAATTGATACCTGCTCGACCATGAGCAACTGTCATTGCGCTTTGTGCTCCCCATTTGCCATTTGAAAAACCAACACACAAAACAATATAAGTCAATTTGAATGTAAAAAGTATCCTTTTTATTTCCGCACCAGGTTGTGATAGTGACAACCTGGAGGTCTGGATCCACGTTCACGGAGCAATTATTTGACAGCCACCCCGCCATAATGGACGCATACGAGCCTCTCTCCCACCTCGACCTCCACAGAGCACGCGACTCCAATGCTGCTGAAGGCTTGGGTATTGTGAAGGATCTGCTGCAGTGCAGGTGGGCCTTGATGGGACCTGCTGCAGTGATGGTGGGTCTTATGGGACCTGCTGCAGTGTAGGTGAGTCTTGATGGGACCTGCTGCAGTGATGGTGGGTCTTATGGGACCTGCTGCAGTGCAGGTGGGTCTTGATGGGACCTGCTGCAGTGATGGTTAGTCTTGATGGGACCTGCTGCAGCGCAGGTGAGTCGTGATGGGATCTGCTGCTGCACAGGGGGGATCTTATGGGACCTGCTGCAGTGCAGGTGTGTTTTGATGGGACCTGCTGCAGTGTTGGTGGGTCTTGATAGGACCTGCTGTGGTGTAGGTGGGACTTGTTACCTGCTTCAGTGTAATAGGACTTGTCAGGGCTTCAGCAGTACAGGTAGAAATTAAAATTCTCATTGCCCCTGCCTATCCCAGAGGTACAGCATTACAGTTTGGGAGAGAAAAACCAAACCATGGACTGTATAGTATTCTCACCAAAGTAAACGCAGCAGGCATGAAGTTACGTCTGTTGAAACTTGCTTGGGTGCCATATATAAGATTCAGTAACTAGTCAAGCACAAAACGTACCTCGAAACTGAAATGGCAACCTCAAGCTAACATGAATAATTTCTTTACAATTCGATGCAAAGTATCAAGCTGCATTGTTCTAAAACTCGATGAATTATACTCGTAAACAATTTAAAATGTAGCCTTTTTTATGAAAATCCAAATGCCATATTTTGTTTCCCTCTTGTACAAAATACAGGATGTTACAAAATCCATATGTGAGAGATACGATACCGCAATACGCGCTCCTTAGAGTCGGAAAATTTTTCATCAATCTGATTTGATTCAAGCCAATCAAATCATTTTTTTAGTTATCTTATTTTTCGTTTATTTAAGAACAGATGTAAAAATGAGTGAATTTATTAATTTTTAATTAATTTATCAACAGGTTCACGAATGTGAAATACCTCAAGACTGTGAAGAAAATTCCAAGCATGAAAGATCATGACATCAACAAATTTTGCAAAGGACCACCAAACCTCTGCCTCGATCCGAATTTTCTTTCTCGGGCATGCCAACTTTTTCCTTGGACCCTCATCAAGACAGTGAGGCTGCCACTGTCGTTGATGGAACCCCTCCTTGAGAATCCCGTTTCATCAAATCTGCAGATAATCTATCTCGTCAGAGACCCAAGGGCCGTGATCAACTCGAGGAGATCGACGGTAAAATGGTGCAAGCCGAACCACAAAGACTGCTATCTACCATCTGTCCTCTGTGAGGACATGGAGCAAGACTTGCAGGCTTTTTTCAAATTGAAAAAATTGCATCCCTATCACATCCACCTGATGAGGTATGAGGACATGATGAATGACGTGATGAACCAAGCGAGGGCTCTGACGGAGAGAGTTGGCTTAAACTTTACAGAGTCCATGGAGAAATTTGTCTTGACTCACTCAACCAAAGAGGTAAACAAGGCCTGGACCACGTCCCGTGTGTCGAAAAAGCGCTTGTTGCACTGGACAACCAAGTTGTCAGTGCGGGATTTCAATGACGTGCAGAACTCATGCGCTCAAACTATGGCCAAATTTGGATACAAAACGGTTAAAACAATGAAAAATCTATCACTTCAAGACGTTTTAACAGAAATGGAAGTGCAACTATGAAATTTAAACAAATTTAGGATTTGCCATACGAGCATTTGGCATGGGTGGATTAGAATGTTCAGTGCGTGTGTTTCAAATGCAGAACTCATTTATACATTTCTTACTTCACTTCACATTTTACAATTCAACTCAATTTGTCCTTTAGGAATTTATCCATTTCATGCGGCATTCGTTCATTTCTCAACGAGTCGCTGACAATTCGTCAAAACGATAACTATTTTGAATTTAGCTGCATGTAGTCAGAAGATTTTACGGTGGAGTTGTGACGAAGCCAAAATTCGTTTAATGTTAGAGTGTGGAGAATGAGATTTTAGAAAATTACAAATTCTTTTTATATTATATCTGCGAATGGAACTTTTTCCCTAAAAGTCATCCTTTATTCACTTTCATTGTACCCGTGCTTTATTCATTCGAATTCAAGAAGGAGCGTTGTGAGATTTTCTCTAGCTGCCCTTGAAAAAAAATGGGATGGGTGAGCATGATTTAAATTTTTTTATTTAAGAAATAATGGTTGTTGTTCTAAGCACATTCTTCAATAGCTTCATGTTTTTTGCTCTGAAAATTCATTCAACATCATGAAGGAAGACCCTAGATGCTGACAGCATGACAACTGAATTCCTCGTCAAATGTGTCAAAGCAGAACTTAAATTCGTTTCTAAGTTGAGAAACTGCCTAATGTACAACGCGTGTCGACATAAATTAATCTCTTTAGTTGTTAAGTCGGCAAAGGGGACAAAGGATGCTTTATTCCATGTAAGTTGATGCTGATCACAGGGAATTTGGTTTTAATTCTTTAAAATTAACACCAAGGGGTGAAGATGGTGACCTCTAGTAGAGCAGGTCTCTATTTCATACACCTGGGCAGGGAAGGGAATTGTAGCTAACTTTCTCCTTTTCCCAGTGTGAAACAACACCAGGCTTTGCAGGATTTCGAACCCTCTACACCAGGAGTTCCCAAATTTGTTCCGCCTCTCACCCTTAAAGAAATTTCATCCGAACCTCGCACCCCCTGAAATAAAAACGCCAACATATTGTCACAATCCTAGTATTCACCTGGACTTTTCTCGCACCCCTTGGAATATCTTCTCACACCCCCAGGGGGTGTGAAAACACTCCAGGTTGGGAACCACTTCTCTACACGAGGGGCGAGTGATGTTACCCACTATACCAAAGTGAATCTTTTGAATTGTTGTGAAGTGTATTATTGTATAGCATTACTCGATTATGCATAAAATTCAAGCTTTAATAAAAAAGGTTGCAGAAGAATGAAGGACTAAAGCTGGGAATTTACCTTGCCTGTTAGACCTGATAAAAAAAAGAACTGAGCATCGTTTTCTTGTAACAACTCAATAGTGTTCTTCTACAACGCTGTCGCTCGCTCAGATTGATTGTTGAAGTTGGTATATACTAACTTTTGAACATGTTGTAAGGTACATTGAGCAGAGCACGATACCTTATTCTCACTTCAGTATTTCATTGACACTCCATTGACCAAGAAACAATTTTTGTTTCTTTTCTGTGTTACTGCATGAATGTAACTAAGATAAGCATGAAAATAATTCCTTCAGTCACAAATCTGTTATTGTTCATTTCATACTTAGCGCTGAGTTGTTCGTAGCCTTCATTTTTAGTGAAATATTTTCTTGACATAAAACAAATTAAATATAATTCGATTTTGGTTGGTCTTAAAAACGTAAGATTTTTTCAGCTCAAATTTAACTTGTTTCTTGACTCTCATAATTTAATCAGATCTAGCAGCTGCATAATTTTGGCAGAGGAATTAGACTACAATACTAGAAACCCTATTCTGTTGTCTAGTTTTTCTCATCTAACCTATCTACTGATTTTGCAAATTTTTTCAGTTTTACTCAAATAACTAAACTTAGTAGCCTGAGCTATAATTTTTCATTCGATTATTATATAATATTTTTGCCTAAGGCGACAAATTGGCAAGAAAAATAGTTTATTTCCTACAAAGTGGGTCCAAAAGTCAGTCGTGATTTTCAAAGGGCCTTAACAGAAAGATTCTTAGTAAGTGAACGTTCACGAGTGTCATAGCAGCCCATTTCAACGTTGTGCAAAAGATTGAGTAAAAGATTTGAAATGCCCTCGTACTCACATAATCAAGTTATGCGATATTTGATAATGGTCACAAACACATGTAATTTATAAAAATGACATGACAATGATACTTTAAGTGAAAACGCTTTTGGCAGTCTTCACTCACATTGACATAAAAGCCTGACATCATTTGATTTGAGTATTCATTTTCCTGATTACTACGATGAATTTTTTGATATTTTTATGGCATAATCATATGTTCTTACGTAATAAAACGTTCCTCGTTTTTCTTGACCGAACATATTACAAGACATATTTGCTCATGGCCTCATCTGTTCATGGTTGGGACCAGGAAGTACAATCCAGTATATTTATTTCGAGGCGAGCGACAGAATCAGAATTATTATTCCACCTTTTGTTTGTAAATGCAGCTTAGACACCAAACTGTAACTGCTCGCTTTTGGTCTAGCACAGATGGTCTTCAAATGGCGATCAAATTGAACAGGCTTCTAAAGGAAGGTCGAAGAATAGTCGTACTCTTGGCCGTTTTAACCTCCGAAGTCACCTGAAACACTACAGCAACGGAGGTCAACAAAATCAAACTTGACTAAGTATGACATACGAAATATTTGACTACTTCGAACTGTCACTACATCTTAATCTTCAATGAAATCTATTTACTTCAACAAAGATCTATCACAGAATCAAATCAAGAAAATCACCGAATCAGTTGAGCCATACACATGAGTTGCATGTCTGCATGAACAAGTAAATTGTAAGAAGTGCATAACACAATATGACGAATTGTATACACTGACGGGCAAGGATGGTTGCAGGACGTGAGATATGGCAGAATAAAACACAACTTGCAAGGTAAGAGTGACTCACACAACATTAGAGGATACATTGAAGTTTTTATGAGTTAATTCAAACATTGGATTGGCTACCACAAAGCTTAACTGCAGTGAGGATCTACATTGCACTTGACACGTGATGAGTTATGTTCAGATGAGGTAAATTCGCAGAAATTAACGACGGATGCAGCTGTGGAAACTTATAGCTAAATAGGATCTTCAGAGACTAAATTTTTCTCAACCATAACTCTAATTTTAGGAAAGGAATCAAAGGGAAGCATCTTACTGCAATTTACTTGCAAAGTACGTGGGGTGGTGCTCTACAGAACCTCCAGGTAGGTATTCCCCAAGTAGCAAAATTCATTGACCTAATATTGAGCCAATGTACAGTCACAATTTTGACTGGATATTCAAAATGAACATTGGGGAAATACCTTATTTTGGAAAATTCGGTTGATATTGGGAAAATATATTGGCCCAATAACAATATTATCATCAACCCAAAATCAACTAATTATTGTATCAATATTGACTTGATAATGAGGTGCTCACTACAATAACATTGGCTTAATACTCAATTCCTGATATCAGGTTGAATTTGGTAAAACATATTGTCCCGATAATGATATTTTCACTAACCCAATATCACCTCATTATTGTGTAACTATGGACTTGATATCGAGGTTGCAAGACCAGGTGTTGCTGCTTCAGCCATTGAGTTCCATTTTGCGACGTGAAGCGGCGGCCTTACTTATACTTTCCTCCAACGGGTATCGGTGATACGCAGAGGCGAAGTTGGAACTTATGGTAAATAAAATTTACATTGAGATATATCACAATTACTGAGCATGAATAGATTAGAATTGAGTTTGAGGGGTAATTAAGGTAAGGCACTACAAGGTGTTCCTTAGAAAAAACAGGGTGGTCGGGCAACCTGTACATGCAGTTTGATCCCGTCAAGTATGCGTAATTGTTCAATATATAGACATTTATTGCTATAGTAACATATGACAAATGATTTTAGCTTATTTTTTGAAAAAACTAGACCTTCGAAACTCATTGGACGACTGAAAAAACAAGAATTATGAACCTGTGATTACAGTAATTCTGAATATACATATTATTGTAACGTATTCACATTTCTTGAAATCTGTCAAATATATCTCCACTCATTAATGACTGAAATAACTATTCATTAACTTAATTGGTACATATTATACAAACTACTCCGAATTATTGGCGTACGATATCAACTCAATGTTTGGGCAATAATAATTTATACTTTAATAAATTTTATTAAATTGTGAGATTTTTAATTATTATGAGATAGTTTCCACTTATATGAATTTCATACATATATATACGCATATATACACTGTTCGTTTAATATTAGAAATAAAACTATTTACTACATTGTCCCAATAACAAGTTGCTATCATAAATAAGTATCTCTTTTTTCGATATTGTCTTGTTATTAGCCTATTATTGTAATCCAAGATTCCAATATCGGGTCAATAAATAATTATTAACCCAATATTGGCCTGAAAGTTTCTTGCTACCTGGGTCCACTAGACTTCAGCTATAAAGGTCTGTGAAGTTTTGACAACTTGTCGGAATTATCAGGCTCTAATTGTATTTTAGGTATTCGAAATAGCGGCAGGGTCACCAGATGTCCACTAGGACATCAGTTACAAGCTAATAACTTATGTGCGAACAAATAAGGTTGGATAAACCTTGGATTGAACTCTGAGTTATTAGGGCCTCTAAGATCAGAAGGATAAGGGTTCGAGTAGCATTATTATAGCTACTGGTCGATTATATAACAACTCCCAAAACAAAAACCGAAGGAAAATGAGACACGGAACGCTTTT
>JACJUY010004973.1:11255-21599 GCA_014220935.1 Platorchestia sp. MABIK
TTAGAGGGACCAACAAAGTACACGTCATTAGAGGGACCAACAAAGTACACGTCATTAGAGGGACCAACAAAGTACACGTCATTAGAGGGACCAACAAAACACGCAAAAGCATTTAACATTTAAGCGAGAAATTAGTTCCTTGCTATCGTGGAAATTTATTTGTATTCATTTAATAAATTCATTATAAAAAAAATATGTCCGAAATAAAGTTTAAGAAAAACATGGACGTACGATTATGATGAGGTACGGTTGGACATTTTTCCATAAAAAGCCTTTTCTTCCAGTTAATTGTAAAGGAAATGGATCCCTCGCAATTTTACCTCTTTCAAATGCATCGAATATTTCACTGTGTTCACTCATACTTTTAGGACATCATTGCGGTCTGGAATGTTCTGATTGGATGTGGAATCCAACGCATTCGATCAAAACGATCAAGAAACTTTATTTTTATTCTAAAGCGATGTCTTTTTTGCATCGAGCTGGGTACTTTTCGAAGCAGAAAATATGAGACGATCGCGAAGTGTTGTACAGGCAACTAAACGGCGAAGATTAAGAGCTGTTTATTATTCTTCCTCCGCTTAATAAGCTCTTCCACTAATTACAATGTTTTTACAGCGTGATGCAGTGTTGTATACCATGAGTCATCTAGTCAATCATTAGATGGCTCTGCGTTGAGAGGAACTATTTAGTTGATCTTTGAAATCATTCTTTTTAGCTATCAGGCTGTCTGCACATGAGATTCATTGGACGAAGACCACAGACATTCTGCAACTGGTATGATTATTGTGTGGCCACGACTCTCTGGACCGATATCCTGCTCCTGGTATGATCACTGTGTGGCCACGACTCTGAAGTAGTGTGCCCCATCTCACATAGAAATAAAAAACATGTTGGGCGTATCTAGCACCCATTACACGAACCACCTCACCAAGGAGCATGGGCTACGTGCAAGTTATGTGTCTAATCCCCGCCCACACCCCGCTAGAAGCACAGACAAACTGTGTATCTATATAGTATACATCCCACTCACCCACTCACGTTAAGCATAGGCCATCTGCGTATCTAATATACATTACACGCACTTAGTTGAAAGCGTAGGCCACCCGCGTATGATGTATCCAATACACGCACACAATCCTCTAGAACCATAGGTCACTTGCGTCTCTAGCATTCACTACGCGTACCCACTCAAGTAAAGTATGAGCCACCTGCGTATCCAGTGTACATTACACGTACCCACATACGTAATGCATAGGCCACCAGCGTATTTAGCATACACTACAAGTACCCACTCACGTAGAGTATGATATAAGCCACCTGCGTATCTATTATTCATTACACGTACCCACTCACGTTATACATAGAGCATCTACGTATCTAGAATACATTGCACGCGCTTACTCACTCAAAAGCGTAGGCCACCTGCGTATCTAGCAAACATTACACACGCTCACTCGCTCAAAAAGCGTTGACCACAAGTGTATCAGGTATCATTACACTACGCATACCCACTCACCTAGAAATGGAAGACACGCTCGGCACGTTGTACTTGTCGCACACGCCGTCCTTGAGCAACTTCTCGCGGATCTCCCAGGCGAAAATTCCAGGGTCCTTTTGCTTGATGTCTTTGATGTAGTTCACCACCTTGGGTGTGGTGACACGAGGCTTGCTGCCACCTATGGCGCCTGGCCTGTACGACCCAGTCTCGTTGTACCTGTCACGGGAAATGGGTTTTAGCTTTACGCTGTGACCGGAACGACCGGTGGTCACGGAGGGTATTTTCATAATGCTGCTGACCGACCAGTATTCATGAATTCCATTTAAACGAATATTTCATTCAAGGTAAATGTAAGCATGGTCCAGTTAATATTTGCTATTTTCATGACTGTGCTTTACAATTGATTTTACATTTGAGTTGCATATTGAACTTCAGTTTAACCAATTCCCGTCAAAATGTTTCTATGCACAAGGGGCATAGAAACTGTAAGCTAAGAAAGAAGTTGATGAATGAAGAAAAAAGTTGATGAAGAAAGTAGTAGGTGCCGAAAAACAGGAGAGTAGTAAACCGAAAAAAGATGGTCTGTAACAAAAGGAAAACCTATTCTATTTTAACAAAAATAAAACCTACCTGACTTTTAGCTCGGGCCCTCACATAGTCCCCCTGGGAGCGCTAATTCTCATAGACACCATAGTTGTATCCCCCGTGAGGGGAGTGGGTTAAAAATAACCTAATAAAGTTTATTAGGTTATCCAAATGTTCTGTTGTAGCTTAAGTTAATCAAATTTCCTAATGCATCTAAATGGCTTAACCAAATACTCTAGTGCAGATAACAGAGTTACCCAGTCATCCGTACACATTAAAATTAGCTAAACAAATACCCTCATGCATCTAAATTAGTTGATCGACCATCCCAATGCATTTGAATGGGTTAATTAAAGATTCCAAGGCATCTAAATGGCACAATCAAATATTCTAACGCAGCTAAATGGGTAAAGCAAATGCTCCAGTACATCTTCATTGGTCAGTCAAAAATCTCATTGGAGTTAAAAAGGTCAACCAATTATCCTGATGCCGCTTAATAGGTGCATCACATATTTTGCATTATCTATGTGGGATAAACATTTGTCTGATTGCATTTAAATGGGTCAACCAAAGAAATATCTTGTTGCAGCAAATATGCTTAATCGAACATCCAAAAACCGACAAATTCGACACCCTCATTTAGGCGAGTTTTTGACCAAATAGTTACGAGCAAGCAAATTAGCTCGATCAAAGTCAATAACATCAATTCCTATGCAAACAAAATGAGCTAGTAATTAACTTTAAAGATGCGCGAAATAATCTACGCCGGAAACAAGCACTACAAGAATAAAATGCTGCTTTGGCTACCGCTGAGCCATCGGACCAGGAGAAGAAATACGGTCCAGATGCAACAGAACACGCTAAAGCACACCTGGAAATATGGTTCAGCTGCACCAGGAGAAGAAATACGGTCCAGCGGCAACAGAACACGCTAATGCACACCTCGAAATATGGTTCAGCGGCACCAGGAGAAGAAATACGGTCCAGCGGCAACAGAACACGCTAATGCACACCTCGAAATATGGTTCAGCGGCACCAGGAGAAGAAATACGGTCCAGCACCCTGGCAAGACCCTCACCTGGCCAGTATCTTGGATACGCAGCCGTGGGAGACCCTGAGTTGCCGCGAGATGTCACAGGCGCGGATGCCGAGGTTGGCCAACTCGATGATGCGGAAGCGGATCGGGTCAGGCAGGGGCCTGCCATTCACGAACACTCCGCCCAGCTGGTTCACTTCGCCGTACTGCGAGATTTGCGGATCTGCACATGCGAAAATTGGTTAAAAGTTACCCTAAGGTAGAATGTTTACCTATCCGTACTGCGAGATGCGAAAATCGGTTAAAATTCACTCTGAAGTAGAGCGCTTACCTTGTAGTACTGCGAGATTCAAGGATCTGCTATAACGAGAATCGGGCAAAAATTGCCCAAAAGTAGAATGTTTACCTTTCCTTTAGCTTGATTTGAGCATCTTCAAAAGTGATAATTGAAAAAATGTTACCTAAAGTTGATTGTTTACCTCACCTTAACTTCTAGATTTTTGGATCTGCAAACACGAAAATTGGTTAAAAGTTACCCTAAAGTTAAACTCAATATCATTGTCACAACTTATGCCATATATTGCAGCCTTATCTTTCGAATATTGCGGCCTTTTGTGTCGAATATCGCAAGCATTTCAGTCGAGCATTGCAGCTTTCTCCGTGGCCCGAAGGTAGATCATACTTTGCATCAAAAAAGCCTCATTCAAAAGTAACATGTGAAGAAGGCCAGCAACACACTACGCATTACATAACAACTCACGTGTCTTAATGAATGACGCAGTAAATAAAAATTTACCTCAGGCGTACATGTTAAATGTGGTCAGCAAGACCATACATGTAGCATAACTTCTCGAGCCATCGGGGCATAACACGCGTTGCTCAAGCCTGATTACATCTGAGTGAGACTGAGCCATGGAGCCAGTCGCCCTGCCTGTCTCCTCATGCGATTATATTAATCTTCATTTCACGAAAATCAACAGTCAGATCTCAGATTAGCGCATTCGCAAACAGATAAACGGATGATACATTACAGCGACTTGTCTCGCGGGTGACACGAAATGGGGGAGAAATAACGAAGGTTGAAACTTGCAATTACTATTTTTATCACTTGGGGACAAAACCTGTAGCTTCAATATAGTAATTGAATGAATTAGTATTTAAATGAAAAAGGCTGATTGTTTGTTCTTTCGATCTCTTCCATTTTCCTTCTCTTCACCTGTTGCATCATGTGTAGCTTCCCACACTGCATCCCGCACTGCATCCCTCACTGCATCCCTCACTGCATCCCTCACTGCATCCCTCACTGCATCCCTCACTGCATCCCTCACTGCATCCCTCACTGCATCCCTCACTGCATCCCTCACTGCATCCCTCACTGCATCCCTCACTGTACTCTACACAGCATCCCTTTAATTTCAAAAGATGCGCAATTTCAAAATTTGGTGCAAGCAAAAATAGCTGTTTTTACATCTTGCTTCTGAGTAGTATGAGACTATGCTGTTTTTATTGTTATGGTAGTCAGTTTGAGCAAAAATTTGAGATCTAAAGTCAAAGTTATCGTTAGAGTTAAGTAATACGTTTACGTTACGTGTCCAAGTTAAATCGGTAGAAAACTGGCCGTTTCAGAATGTGTAAGCCTGTTAATGAATCATCTTTCTGTGGGTTTAATGCACAATTTGAAGAAAGCTTTAATAGCCTTTTTTTCAAAGCGAATATTTTATCAGTTTTATATGTCTGTGTTATGCAAGGCTTCAATGTCATACTTAACGTACGGTTGCGTGAGTGCGGTCTAAAATACGACTTCAGAGTTTTAACCGAGACAACCTTCAAGCGCAAGTGCCACTCGATTTTATGCTTGAATTACCCCCTATCACGGTCACCTCAAACCAACTCGACATATCAGCACTAAGAAGACTGCACACACGCAAAATAACTGGACATACCTGCACTTTGTCTACGCACACTCGTATAGAACGAGTACACACACACACGTGCTCAGCACAGGTGTTGCACGTCCGTCTACGCGCCCACGTCGGGCCACCGATCACGCGTATCGTCGAAGCGATCTGAGTTACGACGGCATCGTCAGTCGTGGCGTCTGTATCGCGAGCGACGCTACCGAATTATGGGACGCCGTTGCGGCAGCCGTTTTATGACGGCCTTTTGCGCAACGGGAGGCACCGTGTAGCACTATTTCTGCGCTAGAGGCTTAGCAATGAGGGTTATTGCGGGCAGGGAGCGTGCTATTTCCGTGGCCTGAACTAGGGTGATCAGAGGTAATTGTGGAGACACCCGAGGGTATTTTAGTGAAACGAGGGATTGAAGTTAGTATAACGGGGTATGTGAGGGATTTTTTTGATTTTCAGGGCACTAGAGTTTCATTATAGAATTTATTAAAGTCTGATTATAGAATGTTTATGAGGGGAAATAGAAGTAACTTGAAGGGGATGTGTCTGTGAGACGAGGGATTGAAGTTAGAATAATGGGGGATTATGCAAATAAGATATCTATTTTCAGGGCACAAGAGTATGATTATAGAATGTTCATGAGCAACAATAGAAGTAATTTAGAGAGGATATATCTGTGAAACGAGTAATTGAAGTTAGAATAACGGGTGGTTTGAATAACCGAAAAACAACGTCTAATATCAAAGCATGAACGTATTACGAATTTGATTGCAAAATGTTAAGCAGCAATATTGGAAAGTAAATGTGTTGTCTTCGTGACACAAGCGTACAATGAGATGCAACTGTGGAAAACGGTTCGCATTTTTGTAAAACAAATGATTTTCAAGATGCAAGTTGACGTGAAAGGGAAAGAGCATTTTCATAATAAAACTGTGTGAAAAAACGCTTGAGTGCTAGACCCGGTAAAAAAAAGTTATTTTCCGCCGTAAAGTATACAAAACCACACAAAGAAATGAGAAGGAAAGAACAGTTATGCCTTCAAAAACAGAAATGAATGAAAGTATAGGAGTAATTTACTGTAGAGGAATTAGTTTTGTTATGCATTAAGGTAGATAATAATATCAGTACATTTTTGTGGAAAGTAGCTGTTTTGCTTCTCCTGTTGAAACAGACAACAGGCTGCTTTAAACAGTTATCATTAGAAAAAAGTTATACTGCTGTCGTAACATGCGAGTTGGGAGAAGGAATTTCAGCGAAAAGTATTTTTCGCATTCCGTTCTAGCTCGACATGTCTTAAGTTGGCCTTGCCATTAAATTAAGGAATATGTTGAGACAATCGTGCATTTGGGTAAAGTTGCGGGCGCTGTCTCAGTCTACAGTCACGGAAAAACCAAGATCACATGACGAGTAAAATAAATTTAAAAACCAAATCTTTTAAAAACCAAACTGCAGAGTAATTTTTTCCAACTACATGAAGAGAACATAAAGCTGGTCAATATTATTAGTCACTAATAATTTGTATATCATAAATCCCGATGAATGAATTTTATGAACCCATACCGATCACTGGAAATGCGTACGATATCGTAACAGATAACTAGAGTCATTTCATACCCACAAATTCCACCCTAAACATCAACATAACCCGACAAATAACGTAACGGCTCGTCGCACGAAAACAACCCACAGCAGCAGCATCAAATTTGAAGATCAAGCGAATACAGGGTTCATTCCGGCCAGATTCACCTGTTGCATTAAAGTTGATGCAAATAATGTGCTAGAAGCTCATTATTAAGGGGGATCGCTACTGGTGCGTCGGCAAGACATTGAAGGGAACATTAAGAGCGGCAGCTCACAAGGCTCAAGTAAAAAGAGCAAAAAAGACTTGAGCAAAGAGGGTGTCTTTTTAGGTAGAGAAGAGGAGACCGAATGTGCAGAGCTTTGAAGAGATAGGAGATCGTGTGTGTGTTTCGAGTCCCTTGTGCGTCACTTCGGTGTGTTCGACTCTTACCTTACAGGGTAGGAAACTTTAAGTTAGCGCAAGTATAGAAGTGATTAGAGGTAAAATAAATTTGTCAATTTAAATTTAACTCACAGGGTACGAAACTTTAAGTAAACGCAAGTATAGAAGTGATTGGGGCTAAAATAAAGTGAAGTCGTTTGTTGGGGAAAACATCTATTCTCTAGAAAAAAGCGTGTGAAAGTTTCAAATTTGGAGATGATCATTGAGTAAAATGGTGCCGCGCCTTTAACCATCATGTTATAGAGAAGAAAAAACAAAACGAATTTTCTTGCTTACGTCCTTCTGCATGTGTACTGCAGACACTTGCAGTTGCCCAACATCGCTGCTTTATTTCAACTGTTTCTACTTACATTTCGCTAAGTACTACCCTTTACCTACATTATACATACATTCTACACACATTTCTCTAAGTACTGTCCTCTCACGTCGCTAAAGAAGAATTTTACACGAGAATTTAAACTCAGGCTTTAGAACCTAGATCCCTCAGAATAACTTTCATGAAGAGGAATTGATTTATTTGATACAAATTTAAAATAAAAACGCTTTTGTATATCTAACAATAACAAAACAATTCGAACTGACCCTAAACACGACTCCCCATAACACCGCAGGTGCATCACATTGCTGACAAAGAACAAATTTCACAACTTGTTCAGCCGTCACAGTTTGTTCTCAACTGCGCGTTGCTATCATAGAATTTAAAACAAGACCATGAATGATGGAAATTCAATTCAAATTTAACCCTCAATGGCCCGCGTGTCATATATGGCAACTCACTAAAAATACTAACACAATTTACTACTTATCTAATTTGTGTCCTAGTTTGATTTTTGAAGCTTTCTGCCTGATGGCAGTTGCGTCCCCATTCTGATGTTGGTAATCACCTGATGCAAGCGTCGTTCTAATGACGGTTAGTAAATAGTAGGAATAGGAGTAAAAAAGTGGGCCGTAAAGAGGTAATTCAGTTTTTTCTCTCTTGAGTGTTACGGTGCTACCAGCAAGTGGACCAGAGATAGATACGATCTCTCTTGAAAAGTTTATGGCTTAAATGGGTCATTTGTAAATCAAAGATAATAAAATAAAAAAATTGCTTCAGATTAAAAATTACTGGAGAAGCTCCGATTTCCATTCGTTCAATTGGCGATAAAATCAAATGTTATTGTCTATTGTTGTTTAAAAATGGACTCAGTCTAGGTTTCTTTGTATCTCTGAAGAGGAGATTGAAATCTAGAGCTCTTTCTGCAGTCAAAGCTGAACTAAAAAAAACAGAATCGTTAAATATTATTCTTGATGGCTAATCGCGGATGATTACAGATCTAGTGTTCATGAGCTAGCATAATTTTTGTTAAATTTTTTCAGCGAAACCTTTAGCTTGTCTAAAATGAAGGATTTTTGCCGCAGATTGCGATATGACTTTGACAGCGCGTTCTCACATGAACAACCGCAAATTTAGGGAAGTGAAATTAAAAGTACGAGATCCGTGGACTTTTACAGAAACATCAGAAATTGGTTTTCGATGATACAGCATTTGTTTCTGTCACTCATGCAGCCTTCTTTTGCTCATAATTGCTAAAAAAAATGAAATAAGCATGTGTAACACATTTATGAGCATTAAAAGACAGGATTTCATCGAATGTGATAGAGGGGAAATTTGTGCACCACAGAATACATGAACATGTCGCCTTGACAGCACTTGCGCATCACTTTGCATCCCCTAAAACACTTAAATAACGCATCTTGAATATGGAAAGAAGCTATTTAAGACACCTTGGAATATACACAAAGCAGTTATGAACTGATAGTCACAAATTAGTGGGAATTAATGTATATGAAGCAAGTCACGAGCGAACATGCCTGATTCGCTAAATTATAGCCGTACATTCACAATATTATGGTTCAAGATCCACGAAATAATTTCCCTGTATTAAATTCATGAAATTATAATCCAAATTCATCAGCTGGCAGATGCACTCACTAAATAACAGACCCACTTTTACTGAATGACAGACCAACTTCCATTAAATGGAAGGCCTGCATGGAACAAACACGCAATAGTACCAGATTCCCCAAATAATGGCACTGCATTCCCTACAAATTACTCCCGGATTGACATATGGCCTTCGATTCCGTCATATTTCGACTGAAGTGAAACCTAAACATTCTCCTCCAAAAATTATTCGCTCAGAAGCCAAAATTACATCGGTCGTCTGGAGACACCTTAGCGAAACATCATCATTTAAGCCACACTCACGAAACTTTACGCCCCACTCACGAAACCTTAAACCACACTCACGAAACTTTAAGCCACACTCACGAAACTTTAAGCCACACTCACGAAACTTTAAGCCACACTCACGAAACTTTAAACCACACTCACGAAACTTTAAGCCACACTCACGAAACTTTAAGCCAAACTCACGAAACTTTAGGCCACACTCACGAAACTTTAAGCCACACTCACGAAACTTTAGGCCACACTCACGAAACTTTAAGCCACACTCACGAAACTTTAAGCCACACTCACGAAACTTTAAGCCCCACTCACGAAACTTTAAGCCACACTCACGAAACTTTAAATCACACTCACGAAACTTCATCCGCTTGAGCCACACTCACGAAATTTTATCCTTTTAAGCCACTCTTACAAAACTTTATTCGTTCAAGCCACACTCACGAAAATGAAATGTTTCAATCCAGCCTTAAGTATAGCTCGATTGCTTCAAGTCTTTTTATCCTGCAAATCAGCGTAAACACGCCGAAATGTTTAAAGAATTTTAATAGAAAACAGCGACAAGAATAGAAATATTTCGTTTCTAAGACCCACGGCCACCAGCCTGAAACGCAACAAGAGCGCAGAGGTGACCGCTATGCTCGCACTCTAATACTTAGGGAGATAAATGAATGTAAATTAATAATATATTAATTAAATCATATAATAATAAAATAATGTAATAATAAAATAACATAATAAATAAAAAATATAATAATAAAATAATATAATAAATGAAAAATAAAAACTAAATAATATAATGATTAAATAATATGATAATTAAATGATAAAATAATTAAATAATATAATAAAATAAATTAATAAACAGCGACTGTAGTACAAAATACTCAGCACGTAGTGCACCATTGGTGCGTAGTGCAACAGTGGGGCGTAGTGCACCATTGGTGCGTAGTGCAACAGTGGGGCGTAGTGCAACAGTGGGGCATAATGCAACAGTGGGGCGTAGTGCAACAGTGGGGCGTAATGCAACAGTGGGGCGTAATGCAACAGTGGGGCGTAATGCAA
>JACJUY010004973.1:21711-65214 GCA_014220935.1 Platorchestia sp. MABIK
AGTGGGGCGTAGTGCAACAGTGGGGCGTAGTGCAACAGTGGGGCGTAGTGCAACAGTGGGGCGTGGTGCAACAGTGGGGCTTGGTGCAACAGTGGGGCGTGGTGCAACAGGAGGGCGTAGTGCAACAGTGGGGCGTAGTGCAACACTGGTGCTCAGTGTAACACTGGTGCTCAGTGCAACACTGGTGCTCAGTGCAACACTGGTGCTCAGTGCAACACTGGTGCTCAGTGTAGCACACGTAAGAAGGGCTATGCTGCAGAGTAGCGCAACACCAGCACTGCAACACCAACGCATAGCACAAGCCCGGCACACAACACCAAGCGAGTTACAGGAAGGCAAGAGCGAGAACGACATTTCAACGGCGGCTTCAGCCAAGTTGGGCGGTTTTATAGCCACCGAAGCCTTCATTTGCTCTTCCTGCCTGGGCGAAGACAAACAAGCTTGGCTTCGGAACTTGCTTGATTAAATTTATTGCTCTTTAAGCACCGATGACCTTCCTAACGAGCTTTGAGGGGTCGCACTGCCGCCGCCGCCGCCGCCGCAGGTACGCTTTTGTAGCTACGCCACTTCGTACTGCGTTGGTTTTTTCGGTGAATTTGAAATAGGTGTGCTGTATCACGGCAGAAGAAACAAGGTAGGGTTAAACCAGTCTTTTTTCGTCGACCGTGTGGCAATGCAGACATCATGACAAAGAACCAATAGCAGCGCTCGAATTGCATCTGACAACTCTGCTAGCCCGAAATCTGGCACCACTGTTGGCCTGACGATTTGTCGCAATGGTGACGTCATAAATTTTGTTTGAAATAGAGCTGTTCTATTGGCTAGCCGAACGAGAGGAGGTGTATTTTCCCCCATAGATATGACTGAACCTTTTTTCCTCTACCGTGGCTGTGTCCAAGTTACTCGCAGTGTGAGTACATTCAGGACACATGATGATGAAAATTTCCTTCGAAATTTTTGGGTTTGATTGCTTCCGAAGTGTCACAAATATGTAGTTGTAATGCAAGTTGTGTTGAAATGAACTTAACTTTGTCACACTTGATCGTAAAGTTTGAACGTATTCTCCCAGATGACATCAAATCAATGGTGTGTTAAATCACGTTAAAAATTCTCAGGCTTCAAAATGGTAATCCAAGACATTGAAAAATAAAACTGATGTGTGATTTACGAAATCGTACAGGAAACACTACCAAGAGCGCATGCTACTTCAATCTTCCAGTTATCCCTCATTTGAGGAGGCATTTGTTTCAGCCAGCCCCACATCAGAGCGAAATGGTCTTGCATTAATTTTCTAGCTAATTTGAGCAACAAGAGTTGGG
The DNA here is from genome assembly GCA_014220935.1 of Platorchestia sp. MABIK. Classification (NCBI taxonomy): domain Eukaryota; kingdom Metazoa; phylum Arthropoda; class Malacostraca; order Amphipoda; family Talitridae; genus Platorchestia; species Platorchestia sp. MABIK. Next base: position 23,031 of record JACJUY010004973.1, read on the forward strand.
CGTCGGAAGAAAGGATCCGCTAGCAAGACTCACGGTTAAAATTTCGACAAAAACTGTACTGTAAGAGAAACCCGAGCATCTGCTGTGACAATCTCTGTGACGGTTCCTGAGCGATCGGTCATCGCGCAGCGAGTGCGAACAACACCAAAAAACCAAACTTCTCTTCTTCAGGCCTTAAAAAACTGAACCTAGACATCCGAAAGTGAGTAAAACAGTCTCGGGGCTGCTTGGAGAAAGAAACATGCTTTACCTAAAAGAGGAGAAAAATTATGGTTCTACATACCAAAAGAATACGAAACATGGGTGTGTGGAGTAATGCAGTCTGAATATTAGGCAGATGAAAACATATATCAATGAATGGTTCTTAAATTAACTGATCAAATCTCCTTTTGAAAAATTCGAATTTCTTTTTTCTGACAAATTATTGTTAAGTGAAAAATTAAATGGATTGAAATAATGAATTTTTATGGAGGGAAAAGATAGTAGTGTTGTATAAACAAATTTAAAAATACCATGGAAAATTCCCGAAAGTATTTTCGAATAAAGAAAGGCATCATCATACTGACTAAATGAAAGAATAAAATACAGCGTTGCACTTTATACGTGACATTGAGTGCTACGTGACCACTGGTGGTCACTGAGGGGATTTTCATAATACTGCCGACCGAACAGCAGTCATAATTTTCATAAATACTCAATGGAAACTAAATTAAGGCACGATCTAGTTAAATGTTGGTAATTTTCAAAAATTCGTACGATCAATTGACACTAAATCTGAGTTGAATATTGAACTTCAGTTTAACCCATCGCGGTCAAAGTGTTAAAGAGTAGCATTCCACCACTTGCACAAAGAGCAGCTGATGCTTAATTGTTCTGCTGCCGCCAGGGAAAACTGGGAACGGACACTTGGTCAACTTCCACAGCCATACGCAACTCAGATCACCGAAGACAACAGTATTTATTTTGCCTTGTAAAACAAGGACAAGGTCTATTTCGTAACGCAGTCACAAGATCTTCATTAAAACCCGTTGCAAAAAATTGATAGCATGTCTGCTATGATATATTTATTCCTTTACACGTTAAGTGCGGCAGGTTAAACTGAAGTTTAATTTAAACTCAAATTAGAGTTGGTTTTAGAGATCAATTTTGTAAGTAACGAACATTGAATAGATAGCACCTTCATTTACTTTTAGCATTTATCGAAAGTTTAGCATTTATCGAAATTCAGTTAGTGACTGCTGGTCGGTCAGCAGCATTATGAAAATCACCTAAGTGACCACCAGTGGGTCACGGCGCACTTAAAGTGTTAACACGTTCACCGCGTTTCCGCGGTTGTTAACGGTTGGTTTGGTTAGGTTGTATATAGCAGAATTGGGAAATTGACTTTACTGCTCGAATACACGTTTATCTTTCCTAAGATAACATTTCAGCCCGTATGATAACAGTTATTTTTTAAACAGGTCGCGAAACAGACGTTTATCCTTCCTAAGAAATTCGTAAATGCAATTGCACGATAACATTTTCGCACGTATGATAACAGTTATTTTTTAAACAGATCGTGAAACAGATGAAATGTCATTCATTCATACCGGTACGTGAATGAGCAATTTACCCATTGGTACACATATGGCCCAATACGCCTGGAACGCGTTAAAAAAGATCAACCAGTGGTTATAGAGGCAATTTTCATGCTACTGACAGACCAGCAACTACAAACTTATTTTTCATGAATTCTCAATGAACACTAAATGAAGGTAAGATCTTTTTAATTTCGTCATTTTCAAAATTGATCAGAAAAATTAACACTAATTTGAGTTGAAAATTGAACTTCAGTTTAACCCGTCGTAGGAAACGGGTTAAACGAAATTTATTACCCCAAACTAACCTTGATTTGATTTAGATTTTAATAGGCAAACATCTGGGAGACATGATAGCAGGGGATGGAGCTTACTCTGTTTAGAAAGTCGGTCTTCTCTTAGTTTGCAATTCCAAGTTTTTTTATTCGAGAAATGATGTGTTTCTTAACCCAGCATCGAAATAACGGTTTCTGAGTATTTCTAAAGCAAGATAGACCTAATGCTTTGACCGCGATGGGTTAAACTGAGGTTCAATATTCAACTCGAATTTAAATTCAATTGTTGTGAGAAATTTTGAAAATAGTAAACATTAACTGGATTGCGCCTTTATTTAGTTTTCATTAAGTATTTTTGAAAATTGAGTTTGTGACAACTGGTCGCTCTGCAGCAATTATGAAAATCCCGTCCGCGGCCACCGGTGGTGCACGTTGCGGTCAAAGTGTTAATAAGTTTCACTCATTTTTTGCCAGAAATCACAGGTCCTCGTTTCGTCCTCAACCAGATATGAACCATAGACCATTTCCTCAGCTCTATCTTTCTAAGTAATTAAATTAGTTGCTAGTTAACCCTATATCGACAACCGTCCTTTCTTAAGGACATTTTGAAATCACTCACATCGTTCTCATTTTCTGAATGCTTCGATGAAAAATTCACATGTACTGGCTCTCATTTATGAGAATTTAATAGAAATTCCACAATTTAATTAAAATTGGTCGTTATAGGGTTAAAGCCTCCGTTAATGAGTTAAATTATAGGGTTAAATTGGAGCAAAGGCGTTCCAAAGAGAGGAATCCAAGTAATAGTGAGCTAGAAACACTCAGCCTCGACGTGGAAGTAAGACAGCCTTAAACAATAATCATTCGTGTACGCCACCGCCTACTTCGAGAAAGCAGCCAGCGTCGTTTCCTAACTTCAGACACAATTTAGGAGCTCTTCCTCGTTTTAAATGCCCTGGGATGCTCTTCATTTAAACGCTCTTAAATTAGCTTTAAAACCAGGTACTAAGCCTCTGCATAACGTGGAACTAATCACCATTAAAACTAAAAGCTCCGAAAATGAATAAAGTTGTCGGGTATTCAGATATTTTGCCTCCGTCAAACTCGTTTTCGTTGATTTAGGTTTAAAATTAAAAATACCCTAAAATTGTCAAGCCCAGGACAAATGTTGTTGGCTATTCATATATTTTGCTTCCGTCAAACTCGTCTTTGATGTAGGTTTTAAATAAAAAATACCCTAAAATTGTCAAGCCATTGCTTTTTTGTGCGTGTTTCGAAGTCGCATTTTTTTATTTCCATCACACCTGTTTAGAAAGAATACACTCGTCTGTGTCTCGTGAACCTTGAAGCTGCATGAGAAAGTTCCATTAATTGTAAATAAATGATTGATTTATCAAAAATCTCATAACAAAGGGAAATATTCAGTAAAGCCATTCGAGGTATTAGTCAATTCAAGTAACTCAAAAAGTTCAATAATTTCATCATTCCATTCTACACCCATGTTGTTCAACAGCATGCAACAATATTATTGTTCAAATTCAACATCAAATACATCATTAAGTGAACGAACACGATACCAACTTTATCAAATTCAACATCAAGTGTGCATACAACATCGGGAGTGCGAACGCGATATCAACAACATCAAATTCAGCATCAAGTGTGCGTATACGATATCAACAACATCAAGTGTGCATACAACATCGGGAGTGCGTACGCGAAATCAACAACATCAAATTCAACATCAAGTGTGCGTACACGATATCAACAACATCAAATTCAACATCAGGTGTGGGCACGCGATTTCAACAACATCAAATTCAGCATCAAGTGTGCGTATACGATATCAACAACATCAAGTGTGCGTACACGATATCAACAACATCAAGTGTGCGAACACGATATCAACAACATCAAGTGTGCGTACACGATATCAACAACATCAAGTGTGCGAACACGATATCAACAACATCAAGTGTGCGTACACGATATCAACAACATCAAGTGTGCGTACACGATATCAGCAACATCAAGTGTGCGTACACGATATCAACAACATCAAGTGTGCGAACACGATATCAACAACATCAAGTGTGCGTACACGATATCAACAACATCAAGTTAGCGTACACGATATCAACAACATCAAGTGTGCGAACACGATATCAACAACATCAAGTGTGCGTACACGATATCAACAACATCATGTGTGCATACACGATATCAACAACATCAAGTGTGCGAACACGATATCAACATCAAGTGTGCGTACACGATATCAACAACATCAAGTGTGCATACACGATATCAACAACATCAAGTGTGCGAACACGATATCAACAACATCAAGTGTGCGTACACGATATCAACAACATCAAGTGTGCGTACACGATATCAACAACATCAAATTCAACATCAAGTGTGCGCACACGATATCAACAACATCAAATTCAACATCAGGTGTGGGCACGCGATTTCAACAACATCAAATTCAGCATCAAGTGTGCGTATACGATATCAACAACATCAAGAGTGCGCACACGATATCAACAGCATCAAGTGTGCGTACACGATATCAACAACATCAAGAGTGCGCACACGATATCAACAGCATCAAGTGTGCGTATACGATATCAACAACATCAAGTGTGCGCACACGATATCAACAACATCAAGAGTGCGCACACGATATCAACAGCATCAAGTGTGCGTATACGATATCAACAACATCAAGTGTGCGCACACGATATCAACAACATCAAGTGTGCGTACACGATATCAACAACATCAAGAGTGCGCACACGATATCAACAGCATCAAGTGTGCGTATACGATATCAACAACATCAAGTGTGCGCACACGATATCAACAGCATCAAGAGTGCGCACACGATATCAACAGCATCAAGAGTGCGCACACCTAGGCAGTACCCATACAGAGCGCTGCACCGCTACGGACCGAGTGTATCTCGCTCTTATATAGGTGGAGGTATCATAAATACGGAGGCGATGCTCTTACTTTAAGCCTGATTTTGTGAGTGTCACATTAAGCTGCTCAGGAACAAGAGAAGAGCTCCGTGCTCCTCTGCTAAATTATAGGAATTGCCATCATCTGTTCGCAGCGGCGTGCGTGAATCAGCGAGATTTACCATCCCTTAATTCAGGCGTTTAACGAATAAATAAGTGAATCTTCGGAGACCCAAGCATGAATCGCTCCTCGAATAAATATGTAGCGAGAATATATGGACGTGGCGGAGTGGGTGAGAGTGTTTTGCCGGTTTTGTTCATTGTGATGTCGATGTGATGGTTTTCAGGTGACCTCAGAGTACGTTTGGGTGTCAAATGCGAAAATGCATGAGGGAACAAAGACACAATGAAGTCAACATTCGATAAGAGAATGTTTCCGTTGGCAGATTTAAAAAAACATGAAATCACTAACATGACAGCAATTATAATCAAATGCTTGGCAACTAAGTGCAATCTAGAGTTATCCAAAATTCTTCTATACGCAAGACTCAAATTAATCTACAGCAACATCATCAGCCTGATTTGAAATCGTTCACGACCCCTGAACCTAAAAACATCACTCGAATGCACCAAGAAGTCACTCAGATGCGAGACGTCAAAGAGCAGCTGAAGCATCTCCCAGCGGTCACCTACACAATAAAAACCAACATCAATTACTGCTGAGGAGTCTTTCTAGTATTTCTCAACGAGCATAAGAGTATAACTTTCCTGCAGCGTCGCACACGACATGACTGAAGCAGTAGCACATGCACGCGAAGGCTGCGCATCTTTATTGGGGCCCACGGCTACTAATGGACTGCTTCTGGGTCTTAATTTCGTTCCGATTGGACGCAATTTATGGAGTAACTTTACGAATGGTAAAGCGAGCCTGGGTAGCTCTGCGATTTATGGGCGAGTTGGGCCATTATTTGAGCGGGGAGCTGCCCCCCTCCTGCCCCCCTTCTGCCCCCTCTACTTCTTGTTCCCTCGCCCCACCTGACTTAGCGGGCCCTGATGATGACTTAGCGGGGCCTGGTGATGACTTAGCGGGCCCAGGTGCTGACTTAATAAACTTTGGTGTAGACTTAGCGGGCTCCGATCCCGGCTTACCAAACCATTAAGCCACAATTGAGCCGATTGTCAGCTCGTGTAAACTACCAGTCGCACTCACGATCAACAAGACGCTGCTGCCTAGCTTGAGGCACAGACCCATCCCGCAGACTGCGCAGTGTATCCGAAAGAACGAAAAACAGTTTATTTCCAACAAAGATCATGCAAAAATTGTTTTTTTTTATCTTTACTCTACACTGCATGAATTATCTTAGGAAATTCAGAAATGTGCTCGTAGAAAGGACGTCCAAACAGAACTCTACCGCTTGAACGGAGTATAGAACACATATCGTTTTACATGAAGGTCCTTGATTGACATACACACAGGAGTGCATCTAGAGAAAAAAATATTTCGTCGTTACTGAACCGCAGAAATTATTAGTGAACTCTCAATTGCTCATAGCAGTTATTTGTTTTTATCATCTCACTTGATAATGGTCACCGTGGCCGAGTGGTTAAGAACGCGCCCTTCCGTGAAGGAGTTGGCAGATCGAATACCGGAGCTGCGCGGTGATTTCTCCCCGTTGGAAAAAGGGAGAACTCAGCCACAATTCCCCACCCTACCCAGGTGTCGGAAATGGGTACCGGCTTGACGAGGGGTAACCGTCATTGCGTCTTTGTGTTAGTTATGAGGCGTTTGAAAAACCAATGTCCAAGATATGTATCGGGCCTGATTGATTGTAATAAAAGCATCCTTGAAATTTTTGTCGAACTGTTTATTTGTCGCCTGCGCACCAAAGAAGTTTTAGAAATTTCTGAAATGTTTGTCTCAACTTTAGCAAAGCTAACGTGCTTGATCTGGAGATGACAGTGAATGGTAATTTTTTCAGTACGGGATGTTTTATAATTTAAAATAACAAGGTAATCACACGGGCTACGAATAACGAACACAATACGATACTATTTCATTGTTATGATGATTTTAATTGATGGTTTATTTGCATGCTAGGCATGTAGTTATGAATGCATACAGAAATCGGTCTTAATTTGTCAAGGCACAGCAAATTTCCTTGCAGAATTTCTTTTATCGAATTTTTCTCTCAGCTTGCAGCAAGTCATTGCATGGTAGCTGGAGGGCACAAATATGGGGTAATTTTTGTCCCCGAGGTAATTGTACCAGAATGAATGCAGAAATGTTTGAGTAAAGTTAAACACTATTTTGTCCTATTGAACGTGTTAAAATTTGAAAGAACCAATAAACCAATTTATCATCTAACACTCTTTAAGAAAAAAATACAACTCATAACCAGTACACGTCTTCACCATAATGTTGATTTTCTTGCAATTGTAAAAAACAATTTTCTCTTCACGATTGCAATAATAGTTTACACAACACTCACATTAAAATATTTCGAATTTATTTTAAAAAAATTATGCAATTTACACTGCACCACTTACTGCACATTATAAATTCACTCGATTGAGATTCAAACTTTCCACTATTAAGGTCAGTTTTAAAACGCCCTTGTGAAAATAGCTCATATATAAAATCACTCATTTATGGTAAAACTCAGACTCTGTTGTGTTCTTTGGAGTTCTCTGCCAAGTGGAATTTCCTTCCTCGTCCTGGTATCGGTGACAACCTGATGCCAGTGCCAGTCGAATGACGGTGTTTGTTAAGCGGTGAGCATGGCATTCGAACAGTAACAGCTTAATTATGACGTTGTCATTCCTCCGTATCCAAAAAACCCAGCACCACAACGGGAACACGCAACGCAACTCGAGCAACAAAGTTCTCCGCAATCGAGCAACAAAGTTCCTCGCAACTCGAGCAATTTCATTACAACCCAGAACTGAGTGTTGCCGAGTTCAGCAGACCTTTTTACGTAGAAACTGATTTCTTGTAACAATGCCTGAAAGGGGAGAGCGTGCACAGGACAAGAGTGCAAAGGACGAGCGTGCACAGGACAAGAGTGCAAAGGACGAGCGTGCACAGGACGAGCGTGCACAGGACAAGAGTGCAAAGGACGAGCGGGCAAGGGACGAGCGGGCAAGGGGCGCGCGTGCAAGGGGTAAGACGACAAGGGGCAATCTTAAGAAACAAGACCACAAGGGACGAGCGTTCTGGGGCGAGTGTGTAAGAGGCAAGACCACAAGGGGCGAGCGTGCAAGAGGTAAGACCACAAAGGACGATCTTAAGAAACAAGACCACAAGGGACGAGCGTGCAAGAGGTAAGACCACAAAGGAAGAGTGTGTAAGGGGCGAGCGTGCGTGTGTTGTGAGCAAGTATCGCTCGTAGGAAGCGACGCCCCGCTGTGAGCGTGATGACTACAAGCCGGTCGTCCATCGCACGTCACAACACGCCTGACGCACTGCTCTACTCGGGTGACGTACTGCTCTATACGTCTGATGTAATGCTCTGTACGTTTGATGTAATGCCCAACACGACGGTAATATGGCTCTCCTTACAGTCATTCTGCGCTCGCCTCCAATGCTGCTCGAGCAACACAGCATCTTGTGACCAAGTTGCAATATGGCTCGGCAGATTGGACCGTGCTCCGGAAAATATAAGAGTTGAAAATTATAGGGTAAGGAAAGTGATGTTAATGTCAAAAGGGTTGCTTTTAACTTTAAAAGAAATCTAAGGGCTTTTGGAAGTTTCATTTAGATAAGTTTCGAGAATTAATCCTTATTATTGAATACGTTTCATAGTTCTTTCAATTTCAGAAATTCTAAGTGTTTCATTTTAAGTAAGTCGGATTAGTATCGTAAACGAGGGTTTAATTTCTTATGTTGTTTTTCAATTAAGCAACTAAGGATGTCTAAATAAACAAAATATTAACATTAAAAAGACATGCGTCAGGGCTCCACAACAAGATTTGAAGCTGTTCTAAAATGTTAACCAAACCTGAGGCTATCCAATAGGTTTTCCTGATCTCTAATATCTAAAAATTGCCGATTTAACTCATCTCTGATATCTAAAATTGCCTACCTGTGAATTGAACATAATTTATACAGCAAACATATTACAATAGTAACATCTACTGCGTATCAGAATTTCGTATCACCTCAGAACAAATTACTGTCATTATCGAATGACGACCAGGAAACGTATTAAGGCAACATTATCCTCAAGATCTCCATATATCAGGCGCATTGAATTGAAAACCTCATTCATAAGTCCCACGAACCTTCACACAGCTTATTAAAAGTATCAAATTTAACGGAGTTTGCCTCACATCTTCTTTCACCTCAAGTGTTCACCGTCAGCCTGAAGCCCTGCCCTTCTGCGGTGTTTACTGAGCGGTCGCCCAAGTTCCAAAGTGGGCTACCGTTCTGAGATCTCAGGAGGTTTGTTCTGCACTCGACCCACTTAGAACGGTGAGCATGAGGGCTGGGACGACTGAAGTTCAAGAAAGTGTGTGGGTACACTCTGCACTGGCCAAAAGACGAATTCTACACGAGAGTATTTGAGCTGTAGATAAGCTGGTTCTGGGTGAGAGTACCAATGGAAAAATGTTTTCGATTGCGTGTTGCGAAGGGGAAAGTGGATGGGGTCAACATCGTTAAGAGGAGACAGGCAGTAGCGAAATTACTTTTATACATGGGAATGAAAAGAACAATTACAGACGGTCCTTGGGACTCGATAGGTGACTTCAGGACTGCATGGCTTTGAAACTTGGAGCAGGAATAAATAATAGTCTTGATCTCGTCAGAAATGGTGGTGAGTGATTTTAGAGACTTGCAAGCGGTACTTCATAAAATGTTAGAAATGATTAGTCATTTAATACATTGAGATCTAGCTCATGTAAATACACCAAATTCAACGAATTTCGAGCAGTAAATTGAATTGATTCTCCCTATAGAAGCATGTACTAATGATTTAGTGATCGTGCTATATTACACCATAGTTGACAGCAAATAAATGCACGTTCATGCTTTTTACTCGAGTGGCGAAATTATTCGAAACTACGGTGCTGCAAAAAATCTATGCACACCTTTTCCTGATATATAAACTTTGTTCAACAGCCTAAAAGGTTAAATTTTTGAACAAATAAATTTTATGACGAATAAGTATAATTTCTGTTGATTCAAATGTTCCGGAGGTAAAATCAAATTTTCAAATTGTCGCTCCATACCAACGGAATTTTCTCGGATCTGAGTTAACTACTTCCTTACTTCGTACTATGGAGGTACCCCATGGGAGTTCTGCCCACACATTGGTAACTTGGTGAGTAAATGCTGAACTATACAAATGATATACGCACTACACGACATTACACCTTATATAACAGTACACCCTACACAACAGTATACCCTATACTGTTGCTCCACAGTGCACCCTAATAAAAAAAGCAAGCGCCGAAAGGTCTGGAGGGTGTATACGAAACTCGTTAGGTCCCCTGCGTCCCATCCACTTGCCACCAGTTTCAACATTCATATTATAGAGGAATAATAGGTTATCAAATGATTTGGATGCCCTCTTGCATCTTCACTATTCAGAGCTCACTTGCTCGAACTAGAGTGGTAACTTATCTACTACTTCGTAGCAAAGATACTGTGGATATATACTCGACCGTGATGAAGTTGAATCTCAAGTAACACGATAACTGTTACTCATGCTACTACTTAATGTGCGCATATTTCAATTCACAAGCCTTGGTAATTGGTTTGGAGCAGCACTCGAGTTATTCCCATAGCTTTCAAGATCTACAGTATGCTCAAGGCTTCAACCCTTTAACTCCACGCACAACTATTCGATCGTCTTTCGAAAATAGCCTCAATGTATTGTATTTCTTCTTAAATTTGTCCCAATGTGTTCTTTACAGTTCACCACCAAGAGGGTGTTCTTTCCTCGTCCTGATATCAGTAACTACGAGGCGCCAGTGCCAGCTTAATGATGGTGGTTGTAACAATGGTAACACGAGCGAGTACAAAAATGCTGGCGTTAAAGATTCAACAATCAACCCATTCATTTGACGATCTATCATAGTTGTAAACCCAACCCCGACTGCATAAGATAAATGTAAAGCACTAACATCCCTAGGAATAGTAGGCTAGGTTAAACTAGGTTAGGTGCATAATAACTAGCACTACGAGTATCAGATTGTGCTAACAATCAGCGTTAGGATCGAATGAATCAGTGTGCTCACTGGGTGCTTAGTTTAATATTTAAGTTGACATCTTCTCGATTACTTGTTTGTTTTTTGACCACATTAACGGTGGTCTGGCGAAGTTGTGGAGTTGTGAAATAGGCGACCTCCATGATTCAAATATGGCTTTGAAAAAAAGTAGATTTACGCGATAGGGTTGAGTTAACTGTGCAAACGATACGAATAGAATGCATCATATGAAATTAAAATTGAACGTATGACACACGAATGTGTTTCTGGACAGAGAAGCAAATTAATTAGTGGAACACGAGTTCTGATGAATGTTGTCAACCTGGCAGAGATATCGTATGAGATATTAGCTGGTCTTAGACGAGATACTATCTCTTCTGAACAACAATGTTCGTGCGTAAGATATTTGCTCAGAATAACTCAGAAGCTTCAGCTTTCCCATAACGGTGATCCATGTCGATCAGTTCCTTTCACTGAATCTTGCTAAACTTTTACTCATTCAAGGGTAAGTTATTCAGAGATTAAAGAGAAAAACAGGATGTTAAATCATACTCAGTCTATTAAAAATTTGGTAATTGTTCTGGACTAATAAAAAGTTACATCGATTGATACAAAAAAAGGAAATGAAAATTTCTTATAAGTTCTTGATTTTAAATTTTTGCCTATTAGAAAAGTGAAAAAAAATTTGCTGGGGCTGCACCACTTTGACCACAACTACCCTAAAATTGAAGTTCAAAGACTTACATCCCCCACGCAAGCAAAACATGTTGAATGTGGGTGCTCTACTCACAGGTGAAAGTGATCGCTTTTCGCAGCTTTCACTGGCCCCGAATTGAGGTTCGTTTAGCGAAGTCTAGACGCAAACGACTCCGCTCAAGCGTGGGCCTCGGCCTAATGAGGAGCGAAGTGCCGCTCGCGCAGATACTGACGGCATTTCGACCATCCTTACCCCGATAACGGCCGATGAATGACCTTATTTCGGCTGTACTCACACACTACACGAAAGATCAAGTGAGCGGCGGATTCAAGAAAATCTTCGTGGTGACTTTCTCACTTTTTGCATCCTTCCATCTACCGTGGTAGCGGCCGATTGTTGGGTCCTGTGCCGTCACACGGAATGGTGCCTCGAAATGAACTCTTCCCGAAAAGTGTCTTAACACGTTGACCGTGATGGGTTCAACTAAAGTTTAACATTTTACTCAAATTCAAAGTCAAAAGCTGTTAGCGATTTTATAAATACCCAAAACTAATTAGCTCCACTAAATACCATTAATTTTATGAAATTGTTAAAATTTTTAAAATCGATGGGTATTACCGCAAGCAACGTGTTGATATGTTCGGCTATGCTGCAATTTCATTCGTCAGAATTAATTGAATTTAAATTGAAAATTGTTTTTGATATGTCTCAACCTGTGTGATTCCCACGAGAGACAAATTTGAAAGGTCAGAATTTTTGCTCGCGGAGGTTATGCATTCCACTGCCCTGGTCAAGGTTTTGCATAATATTAGGAAGATAATTGTATAAGCACATCAAAATATTATCACATTCATTAAATTTGTAATAAGAGCATTATTCTATGTAATACATTCAATGGATGCTGAACACTAGTTTAAGGATACCTAAAATTTCAATAAAAGGGTTCATTCATAAACTTCAGCGCAGATTACACCACAATAAAAGCATAAATCACAGGTAATTCGGCGGTAAAATCAAACCATGGAGGAGCGCTCGCAGTTGCACCACCTGTCGATTTTTTCTTCAGAATTGTCGTCGAAACTTGGCCACTCAGCCTCATCTTACGTAGCCGACCGAAATAACAAACCAAGCATTAAACGTAGGACTTTTGCCTGCATGTTACGGACTATATTTTAACATTAGCACAAACTTTGAACTTTCATTTTTAATATCAGAAAAATTTCAATGCAAAGTTATTGTTGGTGATAAAAACTTATGCTATTATTCTTTGGAACCGATGTGGCAGTTGTGAAGGAAAAAATTAAACTGACTTGTCCAGGTAAAATTAGTTTCAAGTTTCTCTGTTGGTCGCCTGGAGTTATAGATTAAGATTACACTCGTATGCCTCATTAACTTTAACGTGAGTGTATGACTTTAGTCGAACAACACATTCAACTTTGACTTTAAAAACAAATTAAACTTTCGCATCCTTCCACATCACCGTAAAAGGTGCGCTATCGATAATTTCATTTCATCGTACACTCCACTATATCAAATTGGAAGTGCATTCCTATCAGATGTTCAATAATTTTCAAATAAGATTTCCACCTTGGTAATTCACATTTTCCCATTACTTCAACCCTGAAGGAAACTTGAAGATGCAAAAAAGTTCACAAAAATCTAGGTGCTCGGTACGGGCGAGTCGCTACAGCTTGCGCCGCATTAAAGCGTTCGACGCGAAGTGTTTCGTGGCTCTCGTAAAGTTCGCTTAACTCAACCCAGCGAACGCTGACCTGCAAGTGAAAGCTCGGTCGTGAATTCTTCGGTTGACGAATGTAGCAATGAATTCTTTGACTGTCAACTCTGACGAGAAATCTTTAGCGTGACGACTTCGAATGTAAATTTTTTGTTTGACGACAGTGGCGACAATTGTTTTTGTTTGACAACTGGGACAACGTCTTTTCGACGACTGAATGTATCAATGAATTCTTTTACGTGCGACGCTGGCGAAAAAAGCTTCGTTTGATGACTGTGGTGACAATATTTCTGTTTCACGACTGTGGTGACAAAATTTGTTTCACGACTATGGTGACAAAATTTCTGTTTCACGACTGTGACGATGGATTTTTTGAAGACCTTTTCAAAGACATATTTGTTTGAATGCAGCGGCAATGAATTCTCTCGCGATGGTATCAATAAATTTTTTAACAACATTGATAACAAATTCTTTTACCCACTGCAATGTTAACCACTGCAATGACAATCAATTAATTCTTTTTTTAGCGGCTGCGACAAATTCGTTGGTGAATTTTGAAGCGAATCCTTTGATCGCTGTGTGATATTTTACAAGCCAGTAATTTATTTTAGCAGTTCAAGGTCAGATACTAAAAAAACAACTTCGAATTATTAAGCGAATATTAAGCGGATTCGAGAGCGAATAATTTTCACTGTATTCAAATTTTGGGTCACTGTTTCGGCATGCGTACGTTTAGGAAGGTGTTATAAATACATGCACTTAAATGGCTGTTGTGTGAACACCTGCACTCAAATTGCTAACGTGTGAACACCTGCTCACAAATTGCCAACGTGTGAACACCTGCACTCAAATTCCTAACGTGTGAACTTTGTTCTTAATTTGCTGTCGTGTAAACACCTATACTTAAATGGCTGTCGTGTGATTATGTTCTTAAATTGCTAATATTGCATTGTGTTAATCAATGCTTAATTAAGTCGCACACATTTTCAGCAACGTTTAAGCACTTGACATCGACAAAAGATGAAGCAGTTTCTTAGACAATTTACGTGTAGTTATAAGTTACGATGCTAAAAAATTCAAGTTTCTGATCATCAAAGCTGCAAGTAAGCTTCTTATTTGCTGCAAAATCTGTTATAGTAAATGTTTGAGTTCTGTGCTAGAAAAGATAAACGATTTGGAAAATATTTCGTCGTAAAATCGTAGTGTGTCATACATGTGTTACTGCTCTGCTCAGGTCGTTCAGGTTCACAATACGCATTTGAGGGACCGCTGTAGAAATTAAGACTTAAAATCTTCCCAAATGTACGGCAACCATAACCTGCATTGAAAACGCATGAAACACGTAGGAAATTATTTAAAAACGCTCGTATATAGTTACCATTAATGTAAATCATGTTCAGACTTATTAGACAAACAGAGAAGCACGTAAAAGCTCAGAAAAACCCTCACATAAAGCTACGATTCATACAAAACGGTTCAAAATGAAGACATGGTTAAGAAAAACAGGAAACACATAGAAATCCTTCCAGAAACTCACGATTTACGCAGTAACTTCAAATTAAAGGCTAAATTTTCGAAAAAATCAGCTATCACGAATTTTGCGGACGGGAGAATTCGTCTGCTCATGAGGCACCACGACTTGCGCGGTTGGGGAAGAGTGAGAGTGCGTAGACAGAAGCTGCCGAGACACTCCAGATCCTCCCCAGAGACTGGGGGAGTCGTCGGAGCTTCACGCGAGGCTGGCGGGCTGTAAACACGATCCTGGTGCTCCTAACGCTACCGCATACCTCGTGTGTAGCGTTGGCCTCAGCGTTGTGAGGCGTTGGCCACAGCGATGTGAGGCGTTGGACACAGCGATGTGAGGCGTTGGTCACAGCGATGTGAGGCTTTGGTCTCAGCGTTGTGAGGTGTTGGACACAGCGATGTGAGGCGTTGGACACAGCGATGTAAGGCGTTGAACACAGCGATGTGAGGCGTTGGCCACAGCGTTGTGAGGCGTTGGCCACAGGGTTGTGAGGCGTTGGCCACAGCGTTGTGAGGCGTTGGCCACAGGGTTGTGAGGCGTTGGCCACAGCGTTGTGAGGCGTTGGCCACAGGGTTGTGAGGCGTTGGCCACAGCGTTGTGAGGCGTTGGTCCAGTATAGCAAAGCGTTAACTACATGTAAAATGTTAGATGCAGCGTTGGTCATAGCATTGTAAAGCGTTGGCTGCCTTTTTGGATAGATATAAAACTCATTACACTACCCAAATGAAGTTTTTCATGAATGAGGTATACCCGCTTTGTTAACTGTGTGTTGTACCTACGACCAATTAGTTCTATTTGTAGAGTTTCTTCTTTCTTGAAATTGATAGTCAGACTTGAAACGTGAGCTGAGAATTTGAATTGAGGGTATGAGCGAGGTAGAAACTCAATTTTATTCCCAGCCAGATGGGATTATCTTGAAACGTGAGCCGAGGACAGAAACTGAGAGCGTAAGTTAGGTCGGAGTCTAAATTCAACACTTCCGCCGTGGCACAGTGGTTAAGGGCGATGGCCCTTACATGTAGAAGTGTAGGGTTCGTATCCCGGGGCTGGCGCGGCGATTTTCCCCGTTGGGTATGAGGGAAAGCTCAAGCACAATACCCCACTTTACCCAGGTGTCGGAAATAAGTACCGGCTTTACGGAGTAAATCGTCATGGCGTCCTATATATAGTGTTAGTTATAAGGAATTTGAAAAACCAATGCACATGATCATATGTATCAGGCTTGATTGGAAATAAAGCATCCTAAGATGCCGATGTTTGTTTGATTTTGTTTGACCGCGACTTGAGCCTTCGGTGGTACACGGAGGGGATTTTCATAATGCTGCTGACCGACGAGTTGTCACAAACTCAATTTCATGAATACTAAATGAATGAACGATTTATTTAATGTTAGTTATTTTCATAAACTGATCTCTAAAATGAACTCAACATTGAGTTGAATATTGGACTTCAGTTTAACCCACCGTGGTTAACGTGTTAAAATTCTCAGAAACACAGAACAAGGTTCCCAACAAAGCAGCCTCTTTGGCCTGCAGCAGAGCTATGTCACACGAAGGCGACAGATGGAAAGTAGGTTTTGTATACGAGCCAAGGGTGCTACTACAGCGTGAAGTCTACCGCCATATATCGCCTACCCAGGTGCAGTTTGAGATGTACAAATTGTTTATTGCTAAATTCCTCCCAAATTATGTGTTTATCACCCAGGTGTTTAATTAAATGTGTTGAAATAAGTAATATCCATTAGGAATATAACCTCACACTGCAGTACTAGCTAGAGGTAGATCTCAATGAAAAAGAGAGAACCAGGAAAATGGTATAAAATATTTTTCATTAAAATGTATTCTCGAGGCTGTAAAAGACTCGTAAAAAATGGACGTTTCGAGCCTTCGCTCATCATCAGCAAAATCTCTCTTTTTTATTGAGGTAGATCTCATGCTGCAATGTGGTAGACCTCACGCTATAGCAGCATGTGAGCCAAGAACGATTACGAGGTTATTGAACAGCCATGGCGAGTGTCATTGAAGTGATAGTCTTCAGGATGCCCTAGAAGTCGCTGAACTTATTCAAACCCACAGGTAGCTATACTCAAATTTGACCATTGTACTAGACTTAAGAAACAATCTACCTCTGTACCACTTGTGGTAAATAAATTGTTTAAAAATTGTTCAAATTGTCTTCGTGTTGTAATAACAGCAATGCAGCATCGTGAATTGTAGTAGAGGTTCCCTGAAATAGGATAACATACCCTGATACCAACAGAAATGTGGACTCGTCCGCCACTTTAAAGAAACAGTTTCTCGTCAGCTGCTCATTGGAATCTCCTTGCAGTGCAGTAAAGTTCATAACTAAATCTGAACAAACTCTGCCACCAGTTAGCGTGAGCAACACATTCTTTATCAAATTAACAGGCCGTTATCTGCAACAAAGTGGACTAGGGCGCAGTCCACACGCCGTCCTCTTATCAGAATGGGCTTGTTAGCCCCTACTAAGCACCGGCCGGGGGCACAAACAAAGGCTGACCACAACACCAAACAAAGCATCAAAGACTTAGGCTGGTCAGCGTGGTTTATGTCACGCTATTTACTATGCAGAGACCGCGGTCACAACAGTCGCGTGATCTTCACCGGCCCGTGAGATTGCCTTCAGCATCCAATTACTGGTGTCGCTTGTTTCACGCGTTCTGTGCGGTTTTTAAGAAACGATGTTTCTAGGTTCCCAGAAAACACTTGTGGTTGTGATGGGTGGTGTTGGGAGTCTCGTGTCAAAATATTGCAGAAATCATATTATCTTTTGGATGATGTTCTGTAAACTTGAAATGTTCAATTTACGATCCTACTCATAAAAATTCTTTCCAAACGTCGATTATTGCATCACTCTTTGTTTTGCACCACGTATTCAAATACATGAATAATTAATTCTCAATTATGAGAGAACTCTTACTTGAAATGAGAAGCAAATTTCAGTAACATATGCAAGAGATTGAAACACGAATTTATCTTTCGCAAAGAACTTCACGATTGGAAATTTTCATTCTCTCGCTTTAAAATCTCAAAAGAAGTATTTTCACGAGAAAATATTTGTGTTCTTTTCCGCGAGAGCACGACGCGCGAGCTAACTTCAATGGAAACCAGCAATGTTTTCCTCGGCTCAAACTCCTTAAAATTATTATGGCTTCCGTAAGCGGGTTCCCGCCTTTAGGTTTCGACATTTTTAGAGGTTGTCTGACGGAAGCAATTACCAACGATGCCCTCTCCTGTGCTTCGCTCCTGAGGGTATCCTGTGTACGACTGACGTCTATTCGTGAGGTCCATGTTCACAATACTGTCGCAGTTTTTGTTCAGAATCACATGTTCACTGAAAGAAAGGTTCATGACGCTGTCAGAGGCTTCAACTGTCGCAGTTTTTGTTCAGAATCACATGTTCACTGAAAGAAAGGTTCATGACGCTGTAAGAGGCTTCTATCTGTCATAGTTTTTAGGTTCAGAATTACATGTTCACTGAAAGAAAGGTCCATGAAGCTGTCAGAGGTTTCTACTGTCGTAGTTTTTTGGTTTAGAATCACATGTTTACCGAGAGATAGCTCACGAAGCTGTCAAAGGTTCCATAACTGTGCCTTCATAGAAATAATGCAAAATTTTTTCTATTTATGAGTTGACGTTCAGGTATGGACCGCATCAACTTTACAAGAATCTCTAGGCTTAGCCACGCAAAAATATTTTCTTTAGAGCTCTCAATAGCGTATTTTTCAGCATCTTTAATTCTCACCCAAAATTTAAATAATTGATGGATGGAAGAACATTCGAGCTTGGAACCGGCGTGTGCACTTCTTTTTGAGTATTGAAGAGTATGTTGGTGATCATCGTAGATCAATATCTCCCTTTAAAAGCTTGATGATCAAACAGTTTGAAGTTATTTTTAATAGTTTTCCCACTCCCACTCATATCATTCAGCATTTTAATGTTCATCATCCCGCTTTAATAACTCAAGATAAACTAATTTCGTGTTCTTCGATCGTTTAATAACCATGATATGATGGCAAAGTGATGGTAACAATTGAACCAACGGTGAAAGTTGAATTTAACTAGGACCCCATTGTCTTCTAAAGTTTGCACAGTTCACACACAAGTTACTGTCACCTAGATTTATGCTTCGGAAAACAGCTAGAATCATCGATAAAGCGACAATAGTTTCAATAAACTCAACCATGCTACTTCATCATTGCAAATGTTTAGATGGGCAGTGCATGCCCAATTCTTTAACATTACATAACGCTCACCATTGAAGTATGCTTCTTTGCGAGAAGCAATACAGTATCAATGCGCGGTAATTATCAGCATTAAACATTCGCGTGTAAGTTTGAAAAAAAACACTATGACAACGCACAAGCCAAAAACATGGCACACATAAACTGCAGCATTCATCACACTCGCGCCACTTCCAAAGACACTCTACGACGATGTTACAGGCTGGCTCTACTATAAGCATGGCACACGTAAACTACAACATTTATCATACTTGCGTACCTATAAGAGAATAATACTCGTGCACGTATGAAAGATAGGCACACTATGACGATGCACAAGGTATAAACTTGGCACACGCTAACTGCTTTGAATAAAAACTTTACGGAAACGTTTCTAACGGGGTCGCCAGCGTAACGCAACTGCTTTGAAATCTTCGTTGCATGCGCTCTTGATCTGATATCAGGAGCTCCAACGTGAGACCCTGACGTCGCTGGGAACGGAGCATTCATTTTGTCTCGCTACCCTGTTGGAACATCCATCACGGCTGTGACAGTCGCTCAGCGCAGGGACTCGAATTACTCAATATTTTAACCCGCGCTCGAATATTAGCGGTCCCGGTAATGGCGGCTGTAAATCTATTCGACAGAAAAGTAACACCGCTCGAAATTTTCTTCGGAACTTTGAAGCTGGTGCAGTAATTAGTTCCTGCGCAGCTACTGGAGTGAAGGGAAGTTATTTGTGAGCTGTTTGAGCACATGAATTGTTGGAATAAATTCCATGATTCAGCGCCAAGAAAATGGCGTAAAAATTCGCCGAGTGCCGTTTACGCTTCGATATTTGAGGAAAAATTTTAAAATTTAGAATATTAATTACTACAAATTCAATTTAATTTTATATTTCAAGGCTCCAGTGTGTATTATTTTCGACCTCTGTCTTGTGAAGAACGAGACCAAAAAATTTTTTATCCGCAGTTACAAGTCAACGTACAGAAATTTTTCGCTGGAGTTTTTGACAATTAAAAGTAAAACCAAAGAGAAAAAAAGAGTTATTTCGAAATGAAAGTTTAATTTAATATTTTCACTGTTTATTTGCGGGAAATAGGGTGTAAAATATTCGTAATGAATCTCAAATACGCAAAAAGCATCGACAGAAATAAATTACATCCGATCATAAAGGGGGATTTTTAAATATGGGGCCTAAAACAATCTTTAAGGACTCCCAAAATAAAGAACCGATTTTAAAAAACAATGCAGTTACGCAATTCTGAGAAATGCTACCTTTATTTTGAATACTATTTGAGAGAAATATTCTTCAGGTGCCGCTCCCATGAGCGAAGACAAGAATTGGCACAATTACACAAGCTGTTCATTACGGCAATGGCGAGATTTGGTCCGATTCACTGGATTTGCACCTCGATGGATGCCTTGAGTTGGTGCAGATTTTTAGAATTTTCCCTGTAAACGCTTCCTTTTAGGTATCTCCATTGGAAACCACCAATTACTTTTTTAAATTGGGATCGATGGTCCACACTTAATTGTTGTTTGTTCACGCTTAGTGTTTTCTTTTGTCATTATTACGATAAGATGCGAGGACTCCCGTTTACGTGAGCCCAGAGCATGAACAGAAGATTTTAAAATATTCTCCGAGCTTAATTTTAATGAGGCTTACTCCAGCATGATCAGATATGCTAAATTAGTGAATTAAATAATCTCATGCTAACTTACCGTTCACGGCGCTCTCAAAACGAATGTTTTTTTTTCGTGAAGCCGTGGATGCGTTTCTAGAAGAAAAACATTCGCTCGAACTTCAAGCTTCTTTATGCAATTCTATCAAGTCAACGTCATTCTGCAGAGTTTGTGAATAACTTTGGGTTGAAGAAACCTCTATATTTGAGCTCCCCAAATATGCTGGGTTATACAGAGCTTATCAGCACTTTGTGGTTGAAGAAAACCTTTTTCACTACACACCCTGAATACGCTGTGTTCTGCAGAGCTTATCAGCACTTTGCGGTTGAAGCAAACCTTTTTCATTACACACCCTGAATATGCTGGGTTCTGCAGAGCTTATTAAAAACTCTTGGTTGAAAGAACCTCTATATCTGCGCTCCCTAAATATGCTGGCTTCACCAAAACTTACGAACAACTTTTGGTTGAAGGAACATTTTCATTCCCACACCAAGAATATGCTAAGTTTTTTACAGCTTACGAACAACTTTCGCATGAAGGAACCTTTTCATTAGCGCTCCCTGCATACGCCAGCACGCCAGATCGTCACTCCGGTCCTCGTCGTGCTCAGTTTGTGGTCAATTTGGCGGAGTTTGACACAGCGAAGGCCGCGCGCTCGGTGCTCGTTAGGTACGTACGCTCGGAGCAGAGTTGCTCCCGTCCGGGCTTGTATACACCGACCTCCACACACGTCTAAACAAAATGGCGTCTCGTACACACAAGTCGTCCTTCGATACTCCATCGCTGTTACTTGAGATACTTCGTACACGCTCCAAAGTTCCTCCAAAAATACGTGCGAGGTTCACTTGGGAGTTATTCAGTCGTCAGGGTTATGTTCTTTGCATGAATCTGGATATCAGGAAAATACGTTTTGATGTGTGAATTTTAAAACAAAATCATTAATTGGAATCTCCTTCTTATCAACCGTCAGCTTAGCAAAACCAATTACCTAATTTTGCCTATGAATACTTTTCGTAACCTTTTTTGGCGATTTATACCTTTTTTTAACTTACCTTTTGTCACATTTGTATACCTTTTGATAGCCTATTTTTGGCAATGTACACCTTTTTACAACCTATTTTGGCTATGTAATCCTTTTGTCAACCTATTTTTGGCTATGTTTACTTTCTTACAACCTATTTTCGCTACGAATACCTTTCTATAACCCATTTTCTGAAACCAACATATATGCAGCCACGCACTCGTGCGAGCAACGGCACTTCAAGTCAGCTTAATTCCTGAATTATTTTATTTCACATCTAGATAAAATATCTCGCTTCTTTCAACTCATTAAAACCAACCAAGTGTGGCTCCGTTCTCACTAATCTTAGAAAAAGTTCATTATTTAGATAATCTTCCTATTACTTAGTACTTCATATACATTATTAATTTCCTACTGCTATTGACTTTATGTAAGAATAAGTGTTAAAAAAGCAATGAACCAAAAAATTCCTAGCATGAAAATTCTGCTTGAAGGAAATTAATTCATGTAGTTGGAACTCATTTTGTTTGAATTACTTCGTGAGCTTCAAACTTGTTTTTTTGTGCCGAGCTTTGTAGGGCCTGTACTTTTTTTCCAAGGGTCACGTAAAAAAGTTACAGCAATGAAAAGATTACATTAGATTATTAGTTAGTTTATGCCTCCTTATCCACAAAGGCGATCCAAAGAAAGGAAGGAACCATTTAGGATAGAGTTAAGGAAACACGAAATGTATGCAGAGAGGGCGAAGAAACAGTAAGTTGAGGAAGAAGATCATGAAACAAGATCAAAGTCGAAGTAGTAGGTGCTGAAAAACAGGATAGCAGTGAACCGAAAAAAGATGGCCCTTAACGTAACGAAAACGTTTTATTTTTACAAAAAGAAGTCCTACCTAACTCTCAGCTGGAGCCCTTAATTACTTTTTCCCCCTGGGAGTGCTAATTCCAATGTATACAATTGTTGTATCCATATATACAATTGTTGACCGCAATGAAAAAAACGTTGTGCAGCAGTTGTTAATTTAATGTCAGGTTGGTCGAGGCAATGGAGCTCAGAATTATTTGAGGCCAAAATTATTACTGCTCCTAAATAAATTGACAGTGAGAGTGAATAAATAACCGACAGCGAAGTTAAATGGTGTTGAAACCGTCAAAATGAAATGCAACCTCTGTTGTTTTCATTCGCGATTCTTTACTTAACAACAATTGAAATTCTCATTCAGCTTTGTTCTAGAAGAAATCAAATTTGCAATTCAGCTTTGTTTGAGTAGAAATTGAACAAGGACCACAACAAACCAATTATAATGAGCATCATCTTCAACCGAGGTGAGATTTCATAAAAAAAATTCCTGGACTCTAACTCCAAGATTAAAATTGTATTGTATCGGAATAATGGCGTAAACAAATTTGGCTAAAAATAAAGACCAGGCTTCTCTTCCATGGAAGACACTGAGGACAGAATCATCTGGATTCTGTATACTGAGAATCGTATACTGTGAATCGTACACTGTGAATCGTACACTGTGAATCGTATACTGTGTGGGGTTGTTTTAATTCAAGTGAAGCTCGTAATTTAATTCTACCCGAAGAAATGGAGATTTTGCATAACTTAACTACATCATGTTGCTGAATGAAAACATGGAGTAAACTGCTCAAAATATAGGAACACGGCAGAGGCTTCCAACAATGAATGATGCCTTTAAACAAATTCGTCTAAACCTAAGACCGTATGGCAAGAAAATAATAAATAAATAAAACTCCTGTAATTACTAATGGCCTTCGTCGTGAGGGCTGATTTGAATCTGCTCGGAAATCTGAGGCAGACATAAAATATTCGATTTTTGTACATCAAAAATCATATAAAAATTTAAATATTCATTCATTGAAGATTGAAACAGCATTTCAGAGTAAACGGGTTCACATCTTATTGAAAAGTACACGGACCTCATAAGATGGGAGTTATCAAAATGAAACACCGTGATATTGACTGATGACATTGTCATTATGTTGTGTATCTTGTTGGTGTAGTGAGAATATTTTTGTGAATTGTGTTATTTTTAACCATTTTCTAATTAAATGTTGTGGATAAAAGCACTCGTTCTGTATGATTGGTTTTGAATTGTTTCATGAGCATAATAACGCACTATGAGTTTGACATCGAACGAGTATTTAAATCTGTAATATGACTTAGACTTCCTAAACATTAATGGGCGTACAAATAATACTAAACAATACGTCACCTCAAGAGAATGAATTTTTGCCTTTTCAATAATCAACACACAATAACTAACTTCCTTTCTGCAAAAATTTCCCATTACATTCGTTAAGTTCCAGCAGGCCTAGGCCAGGTTTTTAAACAATTAGCTATTTAGTCCGGCAGCGAAAGGTCTTCAGTTGTCTTGGCTAAGCTGTTTTTTTCAATTTTTTGACCAAAAACCTCAGGTTGGATATTTTTTTGTTCATCTGATACTTAAAACCAAGCGGATAGCATTTACGCAGCTCCGTAGAGTTATTCGGAAAAACTTGACTTGATTATCACTTTGACAGCAACATGCGTTACCAGTGGCCACGGAGGGGATTTTCATAATGCTGCTGACCGACCAGTAGTCAAAAACTCAATTTCCATAAATGCTCAATTAAAGCGAAATGAGGGCACAATCCAGTTAATGATTGCTATTTTTAAAATTGATTTTTACAATTGACTTTAAATTTGAGTTGCATATTGAACTTAAGTTTTACCAATTTTAGTCAAAGTGTTAAAAATCACAGCTTAGCCATGTCAACAGATTGATTGATTATAAATTAGTTTTAGCCTCCCTTTACCAGAACAAAGATGTTCAAAGAGAGGAAGGACGAAGGCACAATTTAGTATGAAGTTAAGGGAACGTGGAATCTATGCACAAAGGGTGTCCTCAAAGTATCTCGGGCGCATAGAAGCAGTAAGCCATGAGGAAAGGTTATGAAACAAAATAAAAGTTGAAGAAAAAAGAAAGTCAGAGGTGCTGAAAAACAGGATAGCAGTGAACCGAAAAAAGATGGTCCTTAACAAAACAAAAACATATTTCAACAAAAAGAAGGCCCACCTAACTCTCAGCTAGGATCTCACATTTTCCCCCTGGGAAATGTCAACAGAAGAATTTTCGCTGCAAGTTGTGCCGCCATAACCTCCTAGAAAATCTGTTCACAAGACCAGATCTCGACCGACCGGTGTAACATGTGCAGGCTGCCGACCTGACGACCGGTGTAGAGTTCAGGCCGTGTCACAGTCAGGTTACGCCGTTACAGGCTGGCTCTACACCCGCACTGCCTCCAACCTCTTGTGAATTTCCCATAACAATGATAATAAATTAGCCTGCGCACCATGACGGTGCTGACATGCTGGACCTGCTGAGAAAGTCTACGGGCATGTGCGCCACATTTCGTTTATTTTTTCGCTAGCTGTTTTAAAATGTCTCTCGAGCTTGATTTCCTCTCATAAGCTAGTCTGGACCAAATGATTTTCATCGTTTAGTGTTAGTTTAAAAGAGAAGAAATGCGAATAAGGAATAAAAGCAGGCCAGAAGTATGATCGAAGTTCTAAAATTTCATCACTATTACAAAAAAACTCTAAAAGTGAGAAGCAAATTTTTCCTCCGATGGCATCATAAGCTGATTCAAAATTTAATTGACCTCGCATTTATGCACTTGTTAAGTTGCTTGCTAGCTTTATAGTGTATTTCAACAATTTGAAAGCCTGTGCATCGTCTGGGCAATAAATAATTGCTGTATAAATTGAATGAACGCTCACGATTGAATAAGAGTGAAGCATTCACGTTTAACAAGATATTTTATGCAGAAAAATCAAAACTCTGCTCCATGAATAGTCTTATTAACGTTTGCGTCGTTAAAAGCATAACTGACTCTACAGAAAATCACCGAATCACCGTAAATGCCGTGACCGAAGAAGACCTCTGCTGATCAGCGCTGCATTCACGTGGCTTGCAGCGCCGGCACTGCGCAGCGGCTGCGACAAAATATCCATTTGACCGCAGTAACTTCATTTATTACAAATATCATACATGAAGAGATTCCGTATGATATTTTTTCAAGATGCTGCGCATATCCCTGTAACGACGAAATTTTTAGGCTCTTGAATGAAATATTACTGTAATTTCTCTTAAATTTTTATTCTGAAACCCCAGTATATGTGAACTCTTCATCAAAACATTTAGTATTTAAGGACAGTGTTAGTGATTTCTTAATGTCTTTCAGGAATGACGCCGGGTTATAGAGTAATATAGTTGCGGCGCAGATGCTCGATGCTGCTGGTAAATTTTAAACAAGCTCAAAAATAGAAGAAAATGAACTGCAGTTGATGGAAAATGTAAATGAAACAAGACGAAGCGAGACGACAATGAACAGAATTACTTAAAAATGAACGTAAGTGGATTAAAATTTTTAAAATGTGAAAAATAAATGAAAATTTGGTTTACCACATGAAAATAAACAAAAATAGTTGAATATTAAAATAGACTACTATGAAATTGACGAATATTGACTTCTGTTTTCACTGATGACTGATTATCACCAAAGTCTCTTATGCTACAGAGTCTGACTATAGGAAAAGAAAGCAATGAAAAACAGTTCATTTACAATGAAGATGATGTAAAAAAACATTGAAATTTAAAATATCGCGTTCTAAATATCCACAATTCATAATCTTGATAAATGTTGAAATTTCCTATGAGACAGTGTGGTTCTCCGCCAGTGACTGAAGACCATGCAATTGCTAATCACTACTGACTAATATTCGTTAAAGCACCAGTTACAAGACAGTGTTCTTCTCTATCACCACATCGTAATTTGGACGGACCATGGACACCAGTTGGTAAACTACTTATCACCATTGACTACTAATCATCAAATTACGCCATTTAATCAGAGAGGGCTCTTCATCATGAGAGCTGCCACTCACAAAGCCCCCTTGTAAGACACACCCTCTTTAGAACGAACGCAACCCTCTCTTCACCCTCCACCATCTCCACATACCCTCGTAATGCTGAGCTGCCGAGTATTGCTGCAGTTTTGGGCGCAGGCACTTCTTTAGTCTCTTGCTCGTACTACGAAACGCTCAATTTGTGTACGGGTATTTCTTCAGTCTTTGCTCGTACTACACGTACGGAACGCTCAATATTGTGGGATGGCACGTCTTTAGCCTTTTGTTTGTACTGCGACACGCTCAATATTGTTCGCAGATGCGTCTATTTTAGCTCTTTGTACATTGTTTGTATAATATAACGTTGTAAATTGTTTGCAGGTTTTCCCTCAGTCTCTTGCTATAGCACTACAAACGCTCAATAGTGTTTGAAGGTGTTTCTTCAACATCGTGTTCGTATTACGACGAACACAGTGTTACAGTGCGGCGTGAATGTTCGGCTCTATAAACCAAAAAATAATTTTCATTCAATCAATTCATGATTTATTAATATAAATGCACGTTTGGATTACTTGAGTTTTTAAAACCATGCCATAAGCCATGGGGTGTTGAAACATTGATATCTAGATTTGCGATGGCCGACTCTAATCTGCCTTTAACTTATTTGCACAACGTACAGAGTGTTGGCAAGACTTGAATTTTAAATTTTTCAATCTGTTGCAATTACGCCCGTTGATGTCTAAGTGTTTAAAGTGCCTACATACATCACCCATCTACGTATAACCCCCAACACATACAGTTCACAACATACAGTACATGCATCATCCACCAGCATACAACCCTCCTACATACCACACCAGCCTAGATACCACACCAACATACATCATCCACCAACACATATCACCTTCTAAGCAACAAACCCTCTCATAGTATCTAAGTTCCTAAGTTTTACATTTAATCAACGTAAAACTTCATTCATACGCGCCACTTTACTTCTCGCCAGCAGCGTTGAGAGGTAGCGCATCAAACTAGAAATGCAAAGCAGAATGAGCCAGATAATTTAAATGAATGGTAATATTTATACAACCAATACAAACCACTGGATTCAACCCTCTAATGCCAGTACTGTGAACTTATATTACCGTGATCACAGCCCAGTCATTAGACCATGCAGGGTTGACATCAGCTTGTCACCGACATCAGGATGAGGAAAAATAGTCGCTCGGCAGTGAACTTTAAAAAACAAACAGTGAACTTCCAAAAAAATGTACACATTGTAGGAGAAATGCTGTATATTAAAGCTTTCTCTGAAGAAGGACCACGTATTTCTCTGAGACTTTGAAGAGTTAAATTGATGCTTTTAGGACAATATGTAACACGAAACCATGTACTTAATCCATTCGTCGCTGTCGATTTAAACAAAAGTGTGAGCCACAGGTGCTGCTCGAGTCGCAGGCTCAACGACATCTGTTATAGTCATCTAATTACCATTATAATTGAAATAAACATTATCACACGGTGTGTTTCTGGCTGTGCTCGCATACCTATATTCTAAAATTCGTAGATAGCAGAAATTTGTAACTCGGTCAAAACAAACCTCGAGCAAACAAAAATAGCACTTAAATGCATTAGTTGAAAAAATGGATGCTTCGTACATCTCTATATTTATGGCCCTGTGCATCTCTTTTTTATCCTCCATGAGACATTGTGCGTTGCTGAAACGCTGAGTGACTCCAGAACTTTAAATGAAGACACGATCTCACTCCGTCTCCGGTGGAGAGAGTTAACTTCCGGTGACCCTCGCAGTATTAATGAACTCAACGTTCGAGAGAACCTCCAGTGTAATAAGCTACAGCCCACGTTTGTGAAACCAAGTTTTTCAAGAGTGAAGATTGCTTCACGAATTTGTTGATGTTATAAGGCAGTGTTGGTCCATGTTTCACATGTTCATTTAAGGTAAAAATTTGCAGGGGATTCCGCTTGCATAGCATTGCAGTAGAGTGCTAAACTAGAAACAGAGTTTTGTACATTAGTACTACGTAATTACGAAAAAATGAACGGTTCTTCCTACTAACGTTGTCCAAATATTATTTGCCACTCAGCTTTTGTTATATAAAATCAAATCCCAAATCTTCGAAAGTCTCTGGGATGTAAAACACAATTAAACCAAAGTAACGCAACTTGATGAACGTTTGAGGGATCATTCAATAACATTTTAGGGATACTAAAACCCACGTTTAGGACGTGATATAGCCCGCATTTAATGGCTAATTTAGCCCATGTTTGAGGTTTATTTCATTCTACATTTGAGAGATAATTATTTCAACCCACGTTTGAGGAACACCTAACGAGTACTAAGCGTGACTTCGAAACCTAACATTCCCAAATTAAAGAAAAATCCTTCATTTTTTTCAGCCAAACGAGAAGTTTTCGTAAAGGGTTCATAAATCTCCTGGTGTTCTAGGAACAATATTTCAGTGTCCGAAGCACGTGCTGAGTGCTAATAAGTCCGCGTGCTTATGTACCACGCGTGCTGACCGCTGACACGTCCACGTGTTTGTGTACATCCCACGTGCTGACCGCTGACACGTCCACGAGTTTGTGTGCATCCCACGTGCTGACCGCTGACACGTCCACGTGTTTGTGTGCCCTTCTCACCCTGCTGAAGAAGTCTCGGTGTCATTGTGTCGCGGAAATGAGCGAGATGTTAATGACAGTTTAGCAGCACCACCGCCTGATGGATGATGCCGCTGTCGAGCTGTCGTCCACTCGGCGCGTCCTCACACGAAACCCTCGTTGTCCAAAAAATCGGTGACGTTTTCCCGTTTTCGCGTCAAACGAAGATTTTCGCTTCTTCGCCAGGGAAATTTTCTTGCTTCCTGGCTCACAGAATTTTCACGTTTCTTTGCTCTCAAAGTTTTCACTCTTCTTTGCTTGCAAAATATTTGTTTCTTTGCGAGCAAAATTATCCCGTTTCGTTGGTAACGAAATTTTCATGTTTTTTGGTTAGCAAAATTTTCGCGTTTCTTTATTTAAGAAATTATTACTTTTTTTCCTAGCAGAGTTTTCTAGTTTCTTTGCCAACGAAATTTTCACGCTACATTTGCTAGCGAAATTTTCACGTTTCTTTGCAAGCAAAATTTCCTCTTTGCTTCGAATTTTCCAGCTTCTTATAAAATTTTCTTGTCCTCTGCTGACAAATTTTAAAGCTTCTTTGCGTGCAAAATTGTCCCATTGCATCGCTAACCCAATTTTTCCGTTAATATGTTAACAAAATGTTTCCTCTGCCTCGTTTATTAATTTTTCACCTTCTTCGTTAAAAAATTCAGTTTCTTTGCTTACGAAATTTTCCTATTGTGTTATTAGTAAATTTGTCAGTTTCCTCGCTAATCCAAAAATTGTTTTATTCGTTAACAGAATTTGCTGTTTCCTGGTTAACAAAATTTCTCTTCTTCATAGATTAAAGTTTTTTCCGGTTTGATTGCACGTTAGACCCTTATTCGCTGCACGGAGGCGCGAAAAATTACATAAGTGTGAAATCGTGTCGTTGTGTTTAGGGGCATAGCGTTGTTAATTTTTCGTTATTCTAAAGTTATTTCGCAGAGTTTCTACTAAATCAAACCCTGATTCACAAGGCTAAGTACAGTACAGTTGTTTAAGAGGTGGCCTGTCTTCGTGTCATTATTATTATATAAGAAAGTCTTAGCTAGCCTCCTTAACCCCGACAATGATGTTCCAAGAGAGGAAGGAGGAAGGCCCCATTTAGTATGGAGTTGAGGGAACGCGGAATCTATGCACAAGGTGCACAGAAACAGTGAGCAAAAAAGAAGTTCATGAAACAAGAAAAGTTGAAGAAGAAAGCAGTAGGTGCTGAAAAACAGGACAGCAGTGAACCGAAAAAAGATGGTCCGTTACAGAACAAAAGCTTATTTTACTTCAACAAAAGGAAGTCTACCTAACCCTTAGCTCGGGCCCTCACTTAGTCCCCCTGGGAGTGCTAATTCCCATAGATACAATACTTGTATCCCCCTGAGGGGTGTCTTCGTGTCAACGCGATGCTGTAGTCTCATTGATATGGTCACTTGCTCACATTTTTCAGCCCGTTAATAAACGAACAAATTTCACAATAACTAGTGAAAGGATAGAGCATCGCGAAAAAAGTGTTATGCAAGTATTTAATTATCTATCAGTACTTTTAAGTCTACTTTCTTGCCCACCAATCTACTGCACATGGAAAACTGCCCTCCTGACTTCAAGAGTTTACTCAATGATACGAAATGCAGATACAAATTTCAAATTTGAATAATTATCTTCCAGTGCTAAGCAAGCAGCTTCAAAGAGAATGGCGCAGTACGTTAACTGGCAAGAGTCTTTGTTTTTACCGAGACAAAGACCTTGAGTAACTAACTTCAAGTGGAGTTATCAATGACGCAAAATTGCATGTAATTGCAATAAATGCACGTACGCTCTAAATTACCTTCTTGCCAATCGCCAGACTCATGATGTTGTTCACCTTGAATCTTTCCCCCAACCTTTATGGTTTATATTGTCAATTCATATTAAATAACTCTGCAGCAAGTTTTTGTAAAAATGCTGTTAATAACCTACCAGTATTTACCCTCGTGAAGAAAATAATTGTGATTCAATTTGGCGGGCCACAAATCTACAACAATTCCCATCATGCATTCATACTCTCAAAAAAATGAATGTGTTCAACTGATTCCTTGCGATAGGACCCATTGGTGGGTTGTGCTAAAGATCTCCCTGTTGTGAAACGACCCATCGACGGGTTGTTTGAAAAATTTCAACAATCTTTGCAAATGAAAAGTTCTTAAAGAATTCAGTAAATGTACACTATTTATAAATTCTCTAACACTTTGACCTTAAATTCGAGTCGAATATTGAACTTCAGTTTAACCCATCGCAGTCAACGTGTTATATGCATGAGAAAAATCTAGGTGTACAATCTGACCCGCGATGTTCCGACTGCTCGGCAACCCAAGTCCGTCGGAATTTAGGCGATTTCCCCGTATAGAGCTGAGTGGTGACAAGCTGCCTGCGACTCAGCAGGTCAGGTTACAGGGCTGTGGAGGCTAGAATGACGGGACACACTCCTGCCAGATGGAAATCAAACACAGTCTAGGGCCACTTGGTGGGCTTCGAGTGGCCGACACGGCCGGGCGGGCAGATTTGGGGTACCAAGTGGGCAACTTTGGGGCATATTAAATGCTTGGAATTGGCTCATCGCTTTGCTTCAGCGCCGCAAGTGGCTTCATGTGAGATATGTCGGTGTGTATAGTTATAAAACTCTTATTTTCTTTGGTTGTTGTTTTCCTGCTTTTCACTGTCTGCTCTGTGTTCAGTTATCACAGAAAGCAAAATTAAGCCTCCTTCTTCTAAATGATATTGTTGAGAATTAGAGAACCTTTTTCCCCTGATAATAAGAATGTAATTCAACTTTTTTCATATTACAGAAAATTCAAATCTAACTTACACGCTAAGAGAAATTTACGGTCTCCTTGGTCAGTCTCCAACTTATGACATCACAAAGCCGGAATACGGAGACGATCTGTTAGAAATGTGCAGTTAATAAAGTATATTTCCCATCGAATCTACGGTAAGTTTAGCTCGCTAGAAATCCATAATAAAATCCTCGTGTATTCATGTACGTATAAATAATGTGTATATGATTCATCTCTCTGCACATTTCGAATTTTTCATCTGTTAGCAATGAGCCTATCTGTGTAACGTTTTTTTTCCACGGGTTGAAAATATTTGCACAATGTTCAGTGTGCCCCACAAAAACCCGAAGCGAGTTTTATTCTCCCGTAATACCATCAGTAATACCATCATAAGTAATACCATCATAAGAATACCATAAGTATTTAATTTCCAGCAAAATTATTCTCCAAAATTAACCTATAGAAAAGGTATTTTGATGGTATTGACGATACGGGAAAATAAATACTCAGTTCGAGTTTTTGTGTGACATACATGTAAATTGGTGCGGGTATTTGGAGAATGAAGAGAAACTTCAAAAAAGATGTTAAGTCTATGGCATAGATACGCTAATCACACATTTCCAGCTGATTAAGTAATTGGAGATTACCGATAAATTACAAGCCTAATAAATTGGTTTCCTTGGTTTTATCGAACATAGTTGACAGTCATCATTTTAGATGGGACACGTACTCTAGTTAGTTATTTGAAAAACCTAACCCCAAAAACCGCGGGTAATTTAGCATACTTCTAAAACTTAGATAACCTTGATTGTTGCTGAAATTCATGGGTCGTTGTTAGATATAGTTTACATTGTTTGCAGCATTAATATAGTGCAAAATTCAACAGTAATAGAATAGTGTACAATTATGAATACGTCCACTATTGAAGGGACGACCTGTTATAAATCATACCTGTGCGAAAATATAAGATGTTACAATAGAACCTTACCCTATATAATTTTTTTGGATGTGTGGTTAGTTCCATCCAAACTCTTTTTCAGCAATAACGTAGGGCAAAGTTTAACACTATAATGTCAGAACAAATAAGGCAAATTCAATTTAATTTTTGTATTGTAGATCATTCTAGTCTGTCAATATTGAGTAGAGAAAAATTTGCGGTCTACTTCGTTCAATTTATTTTAATCCCCATTCACTGTATAATGGATACAGTCTGCTACAAATGTTCACTTTCAGGAACAATTTTTTCAAATGCTTTTTCAGTATATAATTTTAAAAAATATTTATTAAATCTGAATTCATTTTACCATCGAAAATAGCGTGATCATAAACTATTTTGAAGATTAAAACGATCAATTTTTCCTATTCCTTGTTCACACAATTAATTAAGAAAATACTTGCTAAATTCATTTTGCCATCGTAAAAAGCGTGACCAAAAGCCAATTTCAAGATTAAAAGTTAGTTACAAAATAATCCAACAAAGCACGAGTTGTTCAAATTGAACACTTTTGAAACTTTGCTTCCTTCTTCCTTGATCTGGAGTAATTTCACTTTTACAAAACAGGAGTATCAGCCAAACTTTTAGCGTAAGAATTAGATTTATAAGAAATTTGTGTCGTGTAACAATCGAGCCAGTTCAATGCTAAAATCGACTACTTCAAATGCTAGAGTAGATTCATCACAGCTTGTGACCAGATTATGTGACCAGATAAAAACAGGGTGCTCTTAATGCTGAAAAAAACTGCCTCAAATGTAAGGCCATATTCAGAAAAACTAGTAGTTGTTGCCATGAAAGTTCATTCATTTGGCTGACTCTTGTATGGCTCAGGAGAACAGGTTCATTTCAATGACGCGTAGAATTCCAATAGTTACATGCGCATTACTCACGGATTAATAATTTCTAAAATGCAAAGTACTATAACAACTTATCTATAGATATTAAAATAGTTTTGAATGGTTTCACTGAATTGGATCCCCATATTAGAAATAACGATGTGCACTTTTCTACGCATGGTGATTTTTGAATTCGTTAATTATACATTTTTGACTGTCGAACAAGTATTTTGGAGAAAGAAAGTGATGAAATCGGGAGATGAGTCAGTAGTTGGTCCTTTTCATATAAATCAACTCTGCAAATGAACTATGCAAAGAGAATGAAAATAATAAAATACACAACGCTTTTAATAATTAACCGATTGATTCAATGAACCAAGGGGCATTGAATCATTGAACAAACTCTAGCATAACGAATGAAATAGCCGATTTCTACCTCAGAACTTGAACTAATACCAAATTCAGGTCATTCTTTTTCAGGCGGGTCAATTAAAACTTTACGGGATAGAACAAAATTTAATAAATAGCCGTTTGAATACTGTTGTAACATTCGTTGTAGTCATTTTGAACGAGAAACATACTGTACATACCTATGCACAAGCCTCGTTTAGTTTACTTGACCAAACCAAAAATAATCAGTTCTAACTGACAAATCGTGTGCCGCTTTCATATTTTTTTCCATTAAATTGTAATGGAAAATCGTCAAAAATCATTTACAGAATAAATCAACACTTACGTTGACCCTAAATGCGTTAAGCTGAAGTTCAACATTCAACTCAAATTTAGAGTCAATTGTAGCAGGCAATTTTGAAATTAGCAAACAGTAATTGGATCGTGCATTCATCGAGCTTTGATTAAGCATTTATGAAAATAGAGTCTGTGACTACTGGTCTGTCCTGTCATCAGCATTATGAAAATCCCCTCGATGTACGCTGGCGGCTCACATCGTAACCAATGTGTTAAGAAACTTGGTGACATTCGTGTTTTTTACCATTTATTTTCAGCACTATTAGAAGTTGTTCTGGGAACCAAAATAATAGAAGCAATATAAATGGAGAGATTTCTGACATGGCTGTATACATATTGAGATTAAATATTTATGCCTAAACAAATTCCGCGAGTTTTTTCGTACCACGGCGCACGGATGCGAGGTTGCACCCAATTCTAACGTGAGTATTGCAAAGTTTATACGCGAGGGATGTCTCATCCATTATGTTTTGGGAACGTTAAGTTTTTGCTACATAATTTTCGTTTATGAATTCGCAAGAAAATTTAACTTTTATAAATAGGACATCCACAGCACAAACTACAAATTTGTGGTAAATATAAAATTCATGATTACAATTTAGTATTTTGCAAGAACAACGGATATTTTCAAAAAACCTAAATCGCTTAGCCGAAAAATAAACACTGATAATATGCTAGTGAATGAGCTTATGAGTCATAATTTTCAGCACGTCTCTATTAACCTAAATGTTCATTAAATTCATACCCCAATATATATTCTCATGTAAACATGTTCTCATGATATATGAGGGGCTATAATTTCTACGAATATTCACTTCGTCACCACATATACTTGGAGCAAATAGGTGATTCTACAGTTTTACATTCAGATGGGTATATTTTTATATTATTCACTTAAAAATATCGTGGGTAAAATAATTATGGTAATTGTTAGTTTTCTACCAGCCCTATGTAACATAATTTTTACACTTTTATTTGCGCTTAATTACCCTTATGGTTACTCAGTTTTGCTTGGCATGAAAACATGGCAAAATTTGAAGTTAGTTTTGACAATCAACTTCACGTACATTAAGCTTCGGAAATCAACTTAAAGAATGCTGAAGGACAACAAAAATTGTCATCCATACGCAAGATCATCACGTATAGTCATAGAATCACACACGCATGTAATTCATAGAATCACCCACATAGCAATAATTGAATTGCCTACATAAAAATCATAGAATCACCCACACATTAACCCATAGAATCACTATCGTAGGAACCATAGAATCACCCACAAAGTAACTCATTAATCACCCACAAAGTAACTCATTAATCACCCACACATATAGCCTTCTTCTTTATATCATTTAAAGCACTGAATAAAACCTATAACACAAGTATAAATTCCATATTTGTATATTCCAAATTGTATTACTTGCATTCATGTATCAGCAAACTACAGATGTCATACATCCAAAATTTAGTATTTACCACAAATTGTTCATTTATGGTATTTATTTATGGTTATTATGCGAGTTTAATTGCTGCTGGATTTCTTTGTTAAAATTTCCCGACCCACGTTCAAATTGCTTTTCAACAATTAACACGATAACTCAACGCTGAATTGAAGCTTTTTCAAAAGCGGCAAGAAGGCTTTTTCCCTAATTCATGTATACTTGATATATGCTCTGAAAAGCAGTTTCAAAATTTTTAGTCATAAACGTTACAAAATGAGTTCGTCGAAAATGGTTCACTGTGGAACTGAAATACTAACTTTAAAAATCTATACTCAGCTGAGCCTTTCTACATGCTTTGTTGAATAGTAGGGCATTTTATAGACCCTCAGCTAATCTACTACAACAAGCTACGTGCCTGTTGTACGTCTCGTCCTCGGCTTATAACACTCAGGGCGCTACGTTCCTATCTGATACAGGAACACAGAGTCATGTAATTAGTTTGAATTTGTTGATTACTAAGAACCGCGAGTGATTAAATCCATTTTAATTGGCACTAAATGCATGTAACTACAGCATCCTAGGGTAAATTTCAAGTGACATTAGATGCAAATTAATACAATATCTTAGTGCAGTGTGGTATGAAGACGTGCATTGCAACGTCTCTTCTGGCTAAGCTGTGAGATTCGATGCACTGGGCTAAATTAGAACACGGTATTATGCATGTTTTCTAAGTTGACATCAGATGAATTCACGATGAGTAAAATTAAACCTTATGAAAAGATATGACTCCAAACTTTGTGTCCTAGTTAAGTTGATCAGCAGAATGCGCGAAAAGCAAAATTTAACCTTAAGATAGGACTCCAAACTGTGTCCTAGTGGACTCGGTTACTCACCCATCGCTGTGAGGCTCGGGTCTGGGTAAGGCAGCGAGGTGAGTACGTCCAGAGATTTTTCGTTCTTTATCGGGCCCATAATTCAAGCATTGATTTCACTTAGGAGACGAAAAGAAAAGCAACGTGTAGAAGCTCAAAAATTCTCTAAAAGCGCATTATACAGTTTTAAATTAGTCCTTATTTGAAATCAGGGAGTTGTATTTAAGAAGCCATTGACGGCACTTTTAATCCATTGTATATACTTCAAGAATGGCTTGCACTGCTATATTTCAATCTAAATGTAACCTAAAAGTGGTATGATGCTTTGCCAGTTTTTAGCAACTTGCTTCAATGGCATGAATCTCCTTACTGTAGCATCTCAATAGCCTATAGCTATTAAGTCTCAATACTATCGCATCTCAATAGAACAATTTTCAACCTCTACCTTACGCACTCTAATACATTTTCACACACTTATAAGCACGCGATGAAGGCCCATTACGGTTTACGACTTTATCATAAACTGCCGCTACAAGCTGGAGACGGATACACAAACGCTGCATTCACAGGAACCTCTTTTCTCAGGTCATGGTATGGCGAGGTCGAGTAGGTGCAAGTGCAGAGATTCAGGCGAGATTAGTACGGGCCATTGGGAAGCTATCGACGGTGCAGCAGGCAAGGACACGGGACTCCACACTCAACTAACGCTCGATGCGCCACAACGCTCTGCTGACTGTCACGCTCCGCCCTGTGGGTAACCTCACGAGGGCGGGGCCTGCTTTTGACTGAGGGGTATCGTGATCCTGATTGGAGGAGACGCAACTGAGGGCAGAGAGGCCTACGGTGGGCGGGGCTTGTGGTTGAGGGTAGAGCACCCGCAAAAGGAGGAGCTAAGACAGAAAGTAGTCTTGCAGCGGGAGGGGCCGGCGAGTAAGGGCAATTATGCGCACTTTGGGTAGGTGGACTAGCAAAGTGAGGGTAAAGAAATCTCAGTCACGGGAACGAAACGCCCTACACAGGAAATTTGATGCACAGTAATTGAAAACCGGACATAGTTTTGAAATGTGAAATTGTCATGGAGATTTGTCTGTTGAGACTTCCTGACTGCGTTATGCTTGCATTTGCTCTTGACTTGACGTGGGATTCGGAAGGCCTTGAGATTCGACGTCTAAATAGTGGTACTGGAAACTACAATGGTTCATGTTTATTGAAGTAAAAATTCTGGGTTAGAAGAAGAGTGTAAAATTAGATTTCATCGTGCCCGAATTAGTGTAACTGGATATTTATCGTATGTGACTGTTTTTATCCGCACATTCTCTTTGAAGTTATGTTAAATGAAAATATTTCACGCAAAATAGTGGTAACAAACAGTGCAGCTGTTTCTTTGACTTGAGTTAAACCAAACAGCTCTAAAGATCAGGGTCTGCACAACATGAAGGTAGACAGCTGCGCAAAAACTTACAGGAGCGGGAAAACTTTCATCTTAAATTTGAACTAAAATTTGCTTGACTAAACGCACAAAAGATTTACGCATCAAAGCGCCTGCGTACAGCATAAAGCCTTGCTTGGGCTTAAAATGTGACGATAAAAATTTATTTGCTGGATACTGTTCATATGATTGGGATTCTGGACTGCACCTCCAGTCTTTAATTAAGCGGCCCATCGACGATCAATTTAATTGTCAAAATCATTGACTCAATATATTGATGAGATTTTTTGTTGCCCACAAAGTCAATTAATTGACGGTCGTTAATCAAGCCCACAGACGATCAATTAAATTGTCAATATTCATCATTGTTAATTATATTGACAATAAAATTGATCGTCTCTGGGCCGCTTTAGTAAAGACTCTTGCATTTAACACGTTGACTGCGTTTGCGTGGTAGCTACGGTTGTTTGAGTTAAGTTGTAGGTAATAAAGTTTA
This sequence comes from Platorchestia sp. MABIK, assembly GCA_014220935.1. Classification (NCBI taxonomy): domain Eukaryota; kingdom Metazoa; phylum Arthropoda; class Malacostraca; order Amphipoda; family Talitridae; genus Platorchestia; species Platorchestia sp. MABIK. The sequence goes on from JACJUY010004973.1 coordinate 62,158, forward strand.
AAAAAAGTCTTTACTCCTCGAAAAAACATGTGTCTTTCGAAGAAGTGTAAAAAAATGTGAAAACGCGACGATATTTTTACCTTGTATGCTGGAATCTTTTCTAAAAATAATGTTGAAGTATCTGAAATGCTGTTCATTGACACCGCTACGTAAATGGGCAATTTACCTGGTGGTATACGTTTGTCCGGATACGCAGTCAACGTGTTAATATGTGCCTGTATAAATGTCCTACAATATACACTTCTGTCTCTTCTGTGTGTAAATTTTAATAACTGATTTGAAACTTAAAAGTTGAGCCTAGACAGCGAAGTTTTGACTATATCCCAGTCTAACTTTTTCGCCGCCTGGATGCATGTTTTTCGTCGCCTTAGCGATTTAAGTGATTAAATCGCTTAGGCGGCAAAAAATATGCATGCAGACGGCAAAAAAGTTAGACTGGAATACCATAGTGTCAAAAAATTTGAATAGTAGTGATTCTGCTCAACAGGTCGCAAAAATTCATTTACAATTGTAATATTGTACATACATAACTAGTGCAGATTTCATTATCGAGCTATATGTTGACATCTAGACGATCATTCATTTTTTATAGCTTGTTCAAGCATGTCATTTTACGTATCACTTGAAAAATAAGCTCCCAAATGATATTGGGAAGCCTATTTTTTAACCGATATTAAATAGAGTGGCTTTTCTTCATCTGTGCATGGTCAGTTTTAAATTACTTTAATGACGCGATAGCTCTTAAAATTTCACCAAAAATTTTCGAGTGTCGTTTTGAAGTTCAGCTAGGTTAGGAAACTGTAGGCTCGTGCGAGCCAAATAAAAATGTTGTTACACTTTTCTTGTCACTGCTGAAGCAATGACAGTTACTTCTAAAACTCTGATCTGGTGTTATTATTATTTTCATGAGCGATCAAGTTTTCTATCAACAGTTATTTTTCAATTCCGGTTTTGATAGATGCAGAAAAAATTTTGAGTACCTATTCTTCAAGTCGTAAAACTCAACGTTTCAGTGCTTCGGGTATAATTTTGATGGTCCTTTTAACGCGTTCCCCGCGTATTATGTGTGCCAAAAATAAATTACTCATTCACGTACCGGATTAAACAAATGACATTTCATCTGTCTTGTAACATTTCTAAATAACAACTTATCATTCGAGGTGAAATCTTATCATGCAATTACATTTTTCATATTTATTAAATTCAAATTCAAATGTTTAATTTTCGTGTTCATGTATGAAATTGTCCCTAAATTTGAGTTGAATATAGAACTTAAGTTTAACCAACTAAAGTCAAAATTTTAACAACCGCGGAAACGCTGGAAACGCGTTGAACATTAACCATAGTTGGTTAAAGTTAAGTTCAATATTCAAATGAAATTTAGAGACAATTGTAGCAATCAATTTTAAAAATAGCAAACATTAATTTAATCGCGCCTTCATTCAGCTGTACCTATGAAAATTGAGTGTGTGACTACTGGTTGGTCAGCAGCATAATGAAAATCCCTCCCGTGGCCACGTTGCGGTCCAAGTGTTAATCTTCAGGTATTTTTTACTGAATTGAAATATAACGCTAAAAACGATTAGATCTGAAGAAAGCTCATTATTGTCCTAAGCATTCGACAACTGGCATTCCTTGATCTGTGAGAGTTACCAAGTGAACGTACTCCTTTGATACCAAAGCTGCTCTTTGCTATTTCATTTATTATATTTTTATATATAGTTGATTGTCTACACAGTTGGTTACGTTCGGTTTGGCTAAATACGATAAATGAATGGCTTACTTCAACGCTTCTATGAACAACGAACTAGGTATAATAACCAAATTAAATTTTAAAATCTAGAAAGAAAACAAATACTCAAATTTTTATAAGTAATCTATTCATACACCTCACCTAACCTAGCTAAACCTCGCCTAACCTCGCTAAACCTCGCCTAGCCTAGCTAAACCTCGCCTAGCCTAGCTAAACCTCGCCTAGCCTAGCTAAACCTCGCCTAGCCTAGCTAAACCTCGCCTAGCCTAGCTAAGCCTCGCCTAGCCTAGCTAAACCTCGCCTAGCCTAGCTAAACCTCGCCTAGCCTAGCTAAACCTCGCCTAGCCTAGCTAAACCTCGCCTAACCTAGCTAAACCTCGCCTGGCCTAGCTAAACCTCGCCTAGCCTAACCTCGCTAAATCAATTCTTATCAAGCTTATAACTTAGCCTACTATATAAGTAGCCAACTATGTGTAAAAACAAATGAAATTAAATACCGTTGACCTAATTGGTAACAAAACCGTACACACGCACACACCTAGCATCATAGGCGTAGGCAAACATTTACCAAGCTTAAGAGAAGTGTCCCCAACATTTACTTTGTTAAGTCGCATTTGTGCTTTTCATTCTCGCTTAAGTTATTGAAAGCAATATCATGAAAAAAATGATTAATTTAAATATTACGAACCGGAATATCCTACTATAGATACATATTTTATCACCGTCAACGTAAAGGCACGCGATTTATATGTCATTCGAAATCAATAAAAAATGCTTGTACACATTCTAAGATAAGGAAATAAAAAGATAAAAACAGAAAATCAACTGGTCCTAGTGCAAATTTGCTCCCAATACACCGAGAGATTGGACGGCGAAACCAATAGTCCAAATCGCATCAACTGGATACGTCTAATTGAGAAGCCAGTTTACGTAAAGGGCTTGAGTATTTACGTGATTACCTTTACAAACAAATGAATATTACCATAGGGGACGTAAAGCTTAAGATTTATCACATTCATATACATCCAGCTCTATAAAAAACCAATCCAATTTTTCTCCTCTGTATAATAGAAAAGTAGCATAGAATAAAATTTAAAATCAACAACAGGAGTTGAAGTAAGAACGTATACGATCCGGGGGATCGTATATGTTGCTCAGGAAAATTGCGTTTCCTTTGTCCTTTCGCTCCCACAGGTTTTTTTAACAACACGTGAAAACGTGAATCCGGCTTGCATTCAATTCTTGCATCCAACAGCCGCATCCGACACCCGCATCTAACACCCGCATCCAACACCCGCATCCAA
>JACJUY010004974.1:15018-38341 GCA_014220935.1 Platorchestia sp. MABIK
CAATGTTTAATATATAACAGCCTAGCAGGTTAAGAAAGCAACTTATGATTTATGAACATTGGTGCTGCGTTAACTAAGCCTGAGATACAATCGTGGCGACACAGATCAGATGATCTGCATCGCCACACAAAGGCTTTAGTTTCAATAACATCTGCCATTGCCATCGTATCTATCACAATATATTCTTTACTACCTGCAAAACCAAAGCGTAAAAGGTAAAATAGCAGTTGGCACCATTGAGTTATAAATAAAATGTTAGTGCATTAAAATGGGTACCTTAATATTACTAATATCGTATTCTTCATTTACAAAATAATTGAAGTCACTTCAAATTTTTCCAACATTTTACACTAGTATTACGATACCAATGTGTTCATATCAGTTAAGGATGTTAATGTTGTAAGGTGTTATAAAAACCAATGTATCAACATCTCATGTTATACTTTATTGGAAATAAGATGTTTTTCTTTTTCTTTTTTCTTTCACTGACAACACGAGCGGACTCGTAACCTTTACATAGGAAGAACCATACACACACACACCACGTTCACGTGAGACGCAAATGCTGAAGCAATGATTGCCGTGTTTGAGTCATTGAGTGATGTTTAGCAGAAATTTATATTCTGACACTTTAGTGTTGATATAGTGTAGACCACATTGTGTAGTGATGTAAATTGCAATAATATTAATTGCAACAATTTTAATTCCCGGGAAAAAACGAATTCATGGACCAGAAAATTTCGGCCCCAAATCATTTGGAATCCCGGGATGCAAACCCTACTTATGCGATATTTTGTCTGGGAAACAACAGCGGTTACCATCAGAAAAATTGCTATTAGAAACTATCATTATAAAATCCGTTTTCGCTTAGCACTGTTTGAAATCATGTTCTTCTTGAATGAATATCTTAGGTATAAATCGAATCACTATGATTTGCAACTTTACCATTTTCTTTTTCGTTGCTTGTAATTTTTGAAATTTCCGAATTGTAAATAAATTCGTCAGAACGAATTTAGAAATTTAAAGCGATCAAATTGGTTTCATTTTAGAATGTCATTTCTTAATTTAGAATATTGGGTTGATGATAATTAATATTCATGACCTCTCAGTAGGTATCACTTATCTTCAAAGAGAGAGATTGTAGGGACCGTAGTAATATGTTTGACTTGTCTGGTATTGAATAATGAAATAAAAACATACCCATAACAATGGTACAGTACGAGTGCACAAATGAAATCAAGTAAACGCACCAGTGGTTTTACTGTACTTCACAGTAAACTGTTATTCTACTTTCTTGTGAACATTTTTAGAGAAAGATAAATATTAAATAAAGTATTTGACGAAAAGTTTCAAGTTTGAGACAGCGTACGCCACAATTTCACAACACACGTTTCATGGCTAAGTCCGTCCTTTATACGACGATAATTCAACGACATTTGCAATCCTTTAAACAACTGATGGCCGTCCTCAAATATTACGGCCATTACCCACCTGAAAATTTTGAGCCCTCAATTCATAACTGGCCGCCTTATTATATCACGTCCAAGTTCGACCGTACGTANTTTAATTCATACTTGATCGACTGTCTCGTCCTTTATTCACCGGCGACACGACCTTGATTTTCAATTGGGCTTGTCCTTCATGTGAGTGACACTAAATTTACACATATGCATGATAGTAGTCCAGTCGCTGAGAGCATAATTTTTTTATTATTTTTTTTAAGTAATCTGTATCATTAGGCTTGCAGTAGTGAATGGTCGCTCCCTATAAAAGACCTTGTATGCGCATTTATGCAGATAAACATGAAGAAAGCATCAATAGTTTTATTGCAGTTTTGTACGCAAATGCTTGCATTTTCTATCCATCAAAACAATAATTCTTGCTTTCACTTTCTTGTTGATTACATAAGTTACACTCTATGGTGAGACTCCCAGTGTGGAACAAAACACTACCTTGCACGCTCTGTAATGTTTTTTTGAAATGTTTGAAATGAAATGAAACCTGTAATGAAATGTTTTTTTTTGAAGATTTAGTGGGGTGTGGTTGTGACGCTTCACTGGCACCTGCAAAAAAAGTTTTTACAATGCAATTCACGCGGGTTGAAAAATAGTAGTAACCAGAAAAACAAGTTGCTTGAAAGTAGGAACATCTGATGTTTCGTCAATAGTAAGGGAGAACTTGTCGCATTTCGTTTAAATACAAGGCTGTTAAAAGCATCAGGACCTATTATATTTAAAAATTCCTAGTTCCTTTCGTTTGTGCGCTCTTGATGTCTTTGGCTAATTTTGAGTCCGCACATACCTTAGAAATGAGTTCAGGCAAATGATCTAAGATAGCAATGGGTAGGTTATGTTCAGCAATACATAAAGCCACACAATTTTAGTACCACAGATGCTACTTTGTTTTCGTGATCTGACAGTTCACTTCTCATAAAATCAGTGACCTTATCAATTTGATTCCAACCTTTGCATTGCTTATTTGCTTATCAGTTTCCTGATGTCTTTTTATCAGACTGAAGCTGCCGGCATCTCACAATTGCACAATTTGCCATATCCTTTGCAGGAGTTAAATTTGCTGACTTGTAGCCACGATGAATATTTCTTATTCGTTAGTAATTTTAATAAAACTTTCAGTTCATATTTAACTTTCTGTGTCTTTCTCGGAACATCACTGTCGGGAGGAATACTCAATATTTACTTTCTTAAAACTCATTATTTTTCAAAGCTATTTTATTTTCGAGCAATAGAAAGCTAGTAAAATAATAGGTTTCAAATTAATGCGCGATCAAACAACATGAGGAACTCACTCCACTCAGCAACTGCATTAGACTGACTCTCACTGACACGTGACAGTACAGCAGGCGGGAAATAAGCCACAGGAAAGGTACGAAAACAGAACCAAGACATGACGAGTGCAGAACAAATCAATCACACTCATTACTCAAATGCTTGATAGTTTGTCAATGAAACGATATCATAGATAAGCAATTTTAGCAAATAACAAAACTAGCATTTCAGTAAAAATGTTAACTCTCTATATTTAAACCAAATGTACACATAAAACATTAACATTAAACAATGCATCGTGACAGTGGGGACGATACGACGAATTCTAAACTTTTAACTGATATCAAACGCGTTGCGTAATTTCATTTGATTTCACATTCCGCTTAATTTATATTTCTTTTACACGAAAAGTTTGGTAACTGCCAAAAGTAACGCTTGGTAGGGTCGAATTTCTTACATAAATTATAAAATCTTTGACATGTACCAAATTCGCCCCATCAGGCTATTATCGTTCCAAATGTACAACCAAGTGATATTTGGAGCAGATCGTACCAAATTTGAACCAACATACCAATTTCGGCAGCCCTGCTAATGATCTTTCCGCTAAACTAATCCAGTGCACGCATAATGCAACTTTGCACTGTGGTGCAACAGGTCATCGTTGCCATGGTAACATGCACCTGCTGATGCGACTATGCCACAGTTAGTCAGGACGCCCCACTCGTTTGGTTGCCCCAGAGTGGCCTAAACAACTGAGCAATTCCTTGTTCAGCATGTATACGAAACACTGTCGCTTATCCTACTTTGCTTATTACTGGCCTAAAATTCAGGATTTTGTGGGTTATTACACTTTGTATATTTACCCTCCAATTATAAGTTTGATTTCGGCATTTTCTTGTAGGTCCCGTTTTTTTCATTGAAACTCATTAGAAGCGTGGGAATAAAATCAACAGACTTCCCTCATGGGATGAAGTAATTCTCAGCTGAATTTATTTAAATTCCAGAGCCGTATTGATTAGGTTTCCATGACTAGTAACTCATCCATTATGCCGGTGAGTAAAATAAAAGGGTCCAAACAGTATTCCCAGTATTGAAAATAAATGAAACTTCATAAAAATAACAACTTCACTGCGCTCAGAATAAAAACTAAGCCCCTTCTTTATAAACAAATGAAAAAATTAAAACCAAACACATTGAGTATGCTTCGAATTTAATGTTTTGACTAAAATTTTATATAAATATTTATTCGTGTTCTATAAAGCTACCCCAACAAAGTTATTGGTTACCTCGACAAAGTACCAACAAATATTCAGCAAGCCCGAGTCCAAATAATACATTCCCACTAACGCGTCTTTTTATCTTTGTAAGGAGTAATTCTTAATTAAACTATTTCCCGTGTGTAACATGGCGGTACTTCGGTTTTAAAATTGAAACTCATTCATACCACATTTCTTCAGTTATGCCTGTGATTTCGTGCGATGGTTTTTGTTTTCTAGGAGTTTTATACGCAATTAATGTAACTCCTTCAAATCAAGTTTTTCCTATCCTCCCATGAAAACCATAATTTTAATTTCAAAATAAAAAACCTTTAATCTGAAGACCAATGACCTGCGATTAGATTACGCAGAGCTTCATTTGTTTTCACAGCATTTTTCATATTCACAATGTTCACTTCTTCTTCGTATGTCGATTCGCATTCAATTATACCAATTCAATATACTACATTCTGAGGATCTAACAGCAGAACATTTCATCCAGTACATAGACACGAGTAGCCTTGTTTTAAATAATTCGAAAAGAAGAGGAGGTGCCATTTCACTGTTCCAAAAACCCTATTGTCTAGGTTCACTCCGGACCAGGATCACATTGTACGTCCATGTTCGGACCTTTACGGAACACTTATTGGCCTATAGAGATAAGGCTAGCCACATTGTCCATTGAAGGCAGCTCTCTGAACGTGTCTTATCGCGCCCCAAAGACGCCAGTACCGACGCATAAAACGTCTCTTAAGATAACGATGGCTTTGCACATCCGAGTTTCTTGTCCTACCTCAATTGAAGAAACTCGTAACGAAGCCTCTGCAACTGTTAGGTGGTTATTGAACAGTTTTCTTAGTCAGTAGTTAGATTCCCAGGATGATGTCAAATGCTTTTGGAAAACATGTAGGGTAAACGGGAATGAATGACAAGGTAAGAATAAACAAGGTGTGGGATTGTGCTCATATGCGCCATAGCGTCAAAATATTTTTCTCAAGTAGATTGCATGCCCGTTTTGAGGCCTAGTAGCCTACTTCCGTTAACATCGACCTCATACGAAGAATTTCTGCTTGCAATTTTTTCAACTAAAACATTGACAGATACTATGATAAAAATGAGAGTGGGACAGCAGTCGTTTCTCGTTTGTGAGAATTTAAAAATCTAAGGATATGTTCAATTACTTTGAGCAGACTTTCAATATTTTCTCGTCGTTGATGAATGCCCTTTGTTTTATTATTCGTGAACAAAAATTTATATGTGTGAATCTAGGTACTTCACTTCGTTTGTGTAAATTAATACCCCAAATTAAGAAGATCCTTCGTGAACAAATATTAATTACTTTCCTACTTTAAAATGGGGAAATATAGTTGTGACCTGATTGCTTTTATTATATTTTGTTAAAACACGCCATTTTTACACAGTTAATCCGTTGAGAGTATTCAAATGACGATACTTCCATGCGAGTGTTGTAACTGTTGTTCTCTGTGATGTTAGAAGTCTTCTAAAATATGAAAGCTTGAAATTTTCCCATTAATTTTTGCGAAACCTACACGTATTTCAAGATCTGCTGCTCTGCTCGATAATACTTTTGTGGCACCCCAGACTAGGTTTCTTCAAGGTGTTGAAACTTCTTACTTGTTGGATCATTTCTTGGTGCATCTAGCTTAGAAAAATGTAATACTTTTGCATCGGGTAAAATTAACACAAATCATTGCGTAAGTAAATCCAATTTTGAAACATTGCATACTTTCCGAAAGCAAGCAATTCCGTAACACTTTGACTTGGTTAAACTGGATTTTAGCATTCAACTCACATTCAAATTAATTGCAGGTAGCAATGTTGAAAATAGAAAATATTGACTGGACCGTACCTCCATTTAGTTTCGATAAAGTATTGATGAAATTAAGTTTGTGTCCTCTGGTGGATCAGTAGCATTATGAACCCCCCAGCGACCACCGGTGGCTAACGCCGCATCAAAATGTTAATGATTCTCTATCAAGATATTGATGGGACTATCAACATTCATGAGACCTTTTAACTCGAAATATTGCAGAAAAGCAAAATCAGGACTAATTAAAATCTGCGGCTGGCTTAACACACCTAGACCTCTATTTACCTCGGACTGAAAACTTTTCTCATTTTCTCGTTACAGATACAGAAATTCTAAACTCTATCAACAAGATGAGGGTGTTGCATTTTAAATTTGTTTTGGGCTTTCAGCCTCCGTTACCACAACGCAAATGGTTCGAAAAGATAACGGATAAAGGCGTTATTTGGTTTGTAGGAATCTACACACGAAGTTTTCCCACACAATGTCCCCCGGGCTTAGAAACGAAATTCTATACTCAGATACAAATGGTGTTCATCAGATTTGCCTAAGTGCGAACTGGTTTCAGTAACATGCTTGCATAGTAATAAAGCAAGGCCAACAGAGAGCTTGGGTACAACCTAAAAATTATTTATCTTAACAGGTAACAAGAATAAAGCAATCTAGGCACTTTCTCCATAAGAAGTTTAATTTTTTAGTCAGTAAACTACTTCAACTGCATCCATTCAGATCAGGATGGGATCCAGCAACCCAGCAGCGTTGCCAGATGGCGAGCAGTTTACCGCGCGAAAAGCAAAAAATACAAGAAAGGAACGAGGTCATCCAAGTTTTAATGTATTTAAACAGTGCACTTATGGTTTATGGTTGTCATTTTTTATGGATGAACGATTAGTAAAATGAAAGTAGAACACAATTTTATCCAATCCCGGTGAACAATTTTAATCTAAGCACTTCGAAGCTAATTAGCAATTTTCTTAGTGAGTTTTTTTTAACTTTTTAAGTTGAAAAACCTGTTTGGGCCGCTCCAACTAAGTGTGCGTACCGCCCCAATTAAAAAAATATTTTTTGCAGCTCTACAAGCTAAAGTTTTTAATTACGGATTTTTTTCACGTGATAGTCCACCAGATCTTCACTGCATAAAATCACTGAAAAAAGTTGAAACCGAACTTCACGCTATGAGCAAACAATGAACAAGTATCAGTCTTCATTCAGAGCTGACAAAGTAAAGACTTGTTTCTCAATGCTTGCCAATGATGGGACGAAAGAAAAACGTCTCGGAATGGCAGTTTGGGGAAATTGCATTTGCCCAGGCAAAGCGACTCCCAAATAACGACGTAGTGGAATTCGCTGGTATTTCATACTTCACTGTTAAGTTGGTCTGCCAGCAATGGAAACGTCGGTGCAAATGGCAATTCAAGGTAAAATGGTGGTTGAAAATCCATTCCCACCGACAAGGCAGGCACTGTGCGTCCCAAATTGTTGACTGGAATAACTTCGCATCAAAAATTGAACTGATGCAAAATGTCAATGATAGTCCTTTTTTTTCGGAAAAACTCTTCGTAGAGAACTCTTTGCAGTAGATATACGGAGCAAACTGTCATGTAACACAAACTACTCATGGCCAGTGCACTCGCAAATTACCCTCTAGAGGAGCAGAAAAGTGCCTTGTGGCTAGATGAATCATAATTCTGTCTCTTTAGTTTTGATGCCCGCCGTCGTGATCATCAAAGATCTATGAAGCCTTCAACGAAGCCTGTAAGGGAACGGCGGTTCAAGAAGAAAGAGGGTATGCCATGTTCTGGGGCTGTTGGGACTGCACAGAAGTTGGTCCTCTAATTGAGGTATATAAACTGACCATGCATGGTGACGTCAAGCTACTCGATAACCAAGTTTTGCCATTTCCACTTTATGTGAATAATGAAAGGTATAATGCTATAGATACCCATATTTAAAAATAAATTGCCATGTGCATGAGCTAGAACTGTCATTGATTTGCAGGACAATCATCCACGGTATGTTAGGCATTTAAATAGGAAAGCTAAGTCCCCACACACGAACTCAATGAAATTCATGAAACCATTTACAACGGCATGTTAGACCTGGGTATATTGTCCACCCACTGTGGCCGCACTACAAAGTCTGTTGATGAAATAGTGGATTAAAATCACCCTGGTGTACATTGTGACCCTTGAAGGCTCAATGACATGTAAAATTGTCGTCATTATTTATGCCCGAGGCGGTCATACACCATATTAATAGCAGTGGTCTAATTTTTATCATGGGAGCTTATTTTGATATTGAATCATTTCATTAAGTTACCCATCCAGTGAAGCAATTACATTTTTAGTAATATAATGTCTCTACGGCAGTTAGTCAGAAACTTACATGTCTTTTCGGCCGAACTTACTGCACTATAACAAAATGAACCCAGGATTTTGAGTACACATTTCTATTCAAATAATCATAGTCACAATGATTTAGAATCAGGTCTATAAACTGCTAGATTTCGATCGCTAACAACAGTCTTCCACAGGCATTAAGAGAAGTACTAAAGAAAGACCAAAATATTAGCTGCAATTTATTTTACCATATTACATTTTATCGATTGTTCCTGCTTAAAAAAGTTCAATTGCATGAAATTCGAAGGCGATATTTTAGAGTACCTGGTCACATATCTGTTGCTGTCAAAAGCAACTGATGGGAACTCACTTCTGATATCCGTGTGGTCGAATACTCAAAATAAGCTTAGCTTATCTGTATTACATGCACGACAATTTGATTGCTCACAGAAATTACAACACAGCTATTGAAACTGATTTTGTTCGTGGTCCAAAGGCAATAGATCATCCTGCTGGAAATAACCTTTTTACTCTTCCTGTAGGACTAGAGCGCGACCGCTCGAAACAATTGTTGCAACTCCAAAGGCACTACATCACAGCTGCTGGAAGTAATATATCATAGTCCAAAGGTGCCAGACTACTGCTAGTGAAATTGATTGTCGTCAGTCCAAAGGCCTAAATCACAGCTGTTAGTTATTTGTTACTAGTCGAAAGGCATTTGATCACAAACGCTGGAATTAATTCTAGCTAGTCGCTAGGAAGTAGGCCAAAGCTGCTAGCTATTTGCTATTAGTCAAAAGGCAAGAAATAATGTAAATGAGACAAATCTTATGAGTCTAGCGGCACTAGATCAGACTTGTAATTCGAGTATTCCCAGGTGCTCATCAACTGTTGCGTGCTGCGAGCTGCTAATTTCAATATTTTGTGCACACTTAAGAACATTAGCTAGCGTAGTTCCAAATTTTACGTGGCCAGTCCTCGGCTTCTTTAGCGAACAATTTTCACCAGAAATACAAGCCCTGAGCCTGTATATGAGTACAAGATCCATACGTTCTAGGCCAGAAATTCACAGAAAGCTCCAGAGTTACACATCTACAATCACTAGTCCAGAGCAGGTAATCCACAGCTACACGTCCAGAATCTCTAGTCTCAGAGTTACACGTTAAAAATCACTAGATGAAAGGCCTCACTCCTAAAATGCATTCTCAGATTCACTTGTCCACAACAATATTGAAATTTAATGTCCACAATTTAACAATCTTTAAATGTGCGCACACAACACTATAACCGATATTTTGGAGATGTGATTTGCCTACTCGTTGGCTCCCAGGGCAAGTTTCAAACATTGGAAAATTCATTCATGCTCTATTACAATCCCATTTCTACGACACCTTTTTCCTCGATAAAAACAGCTCTTCGGATAAAACCAGCAGAGAACATGTGCAGATAAGGGTTCTTGGATAGACCTTTCAATTCAATGAATTTGCTATTCACTCGGTGACTCACTTCCTTCATCGAATTATACCGCTAGGAAACTTTTGTATAACGCCGTTGTTGCAATTAAATGGGTAATGACACTCCTACCGTTGTTACAGTTCATCATGTCTAAGGCGTTTTAATAATTAAATGTCATTGTTATAATTAAATGGATAATTACGTTCCTACCGTTATTGCAGGTCATCATGTCTAATAATTACCGCCATTGGCATAATGGCATAATTAACGATATTGTTATAATTGAACGCTTTTGTTTTACTTTAGTAGACAATAATGTTTCTACCGTTTCCGACAAAATGATCGAAGATTACGTTACCAGCGGTGGTGTAACCTCATTTTAATTTTCCCTTCTTTTCTAAATCATTTCCAAATGTATTTTTTTTAAACTAAAACTCCATAAAATTGTTTCTACGCTGATAGTAATATTCCAAGCTGATAAAAACATCCATTCCAACTACACTTTATTTTTCTTTTAAAGGCTCTTTTAAGAAAACGTTATTGAGCTTTTCAAGCTGCCAAAAAGTTTTTTATCCCAACGCTTATAAAAGTCGGATAACCGATCATTGGTGAAAACAGCGAGACATCACGCTAGCAGACATGAACATGTTAATTTCTGAAACGCTAAATATAGTATAACGTCACACCTCATTTAAAATACGTGCATTCACAGTCAAATGAAATATGTTTACCTAGTTCTCTTGAAAAATCTCCACAAATAGTCTCACACAGACCTTAATTTAGATAAAATTTAGTTTGATCAATTTCAATTTGTACTTCCAGTCTAGTTGGCGCACTACCTCTCATTGCTGTCGAGCGCTTGATGCCCGCTGCCGATGGCCAAATTTCAAGGACACCATTTCAAAGTCGGACATCAACTTCGTCTTCAGCGATCGAAGGTCTGCTACGTTCTCGACAGCGTAACTCAGACTAGGGTATCGACAATTAGTGTCACCTGAAATGGGAGGCCTCGTAAGTCAAGAGAAAGCACAGCAGAAGTTCTGCAATTGGCAGCCGCCATAATTGTAGTCCGAATTCTCCTCGATAGGAACATGAATTTACAGAGATGCTTGTGCCAATGGGGTACATAACCATAGTTCGAGGCTCACCCATAAATGGGAGCATGAATTTCCAGAGATGCTTGCGTCAGTCGAGGGCATAACCAGAGTTTAAGGCTCAGTTATAGTTCGGAGCATGAATGTAGAGCGATGCTTGCGTCACTGGGGTGCATAACTATAGATAACACTGGGGTGCATAACTATAGATAAAAGTTTACCTATAAATGAGAAGATGAATTTACAGAGACACTTTCGTCAATGATACACAAAACGAGAAAAAAGTTTACCCATAAATGGGAGCTTGAATTTACAGAGATGCTTGACCCAAAGCGTGACCCATTCTCTCGATATCTCAGGAAGCAATCATACCTGATAGCGAATGAAAGTATAATGCGTATAGTGTCTTTACGGAAACAAAAGTTCTCATAGATTGTTTAAAATATTGACTTAATATGCCTTACTGAAGCAAACGGACTTATAAATTTTTATCAAAAATTTAGATGAAGTCAAATGTATTAAACTCCAGCCAATGATGAACCCAGACAACGAGTGAAACCTAAATGATGCGACCGTCTTCGAAAGTTGAGAATCCTTTCATGATATGGTTTCTTCATTATCAATTTAGGTTGGAATCGAAAACTATCCGATTCACAGCATACTTTTTCAGCTCAACTTTTTTCACGTCACTCAAATTAGATGAAGTAGACCCCATCATAGATATTCGGTCACAATAATATTGGAACAACAAGGTTCAGGCTCGTACTAACACCCAGCAGCCTGACGTCCGTGAATTTATCATGAAAAAGGGTATGCTGAACTGTCAAAAAAACTGTAAACTCCTTATTTCACGTATCAATCCAGGAAAATAGAACACTGAACGACGAGGGCTCTTTCAGAGTAGCATTTCATATTTACATTAAGAAAAACTAAAATTGGACCATACCAGCAAGTGCTAGATAGGCGCTCCATGCATCAATCTGAAGGAAAAAAAACCATAATCGTATCCTCAAACTGGAAAAGGGTGTAATAATTGTGAAAAGAGGTCCTCCTCAACCGTAAAATGAAACTGTAGCTTCAGCTGTTCACGCATTAATCAAAGGAAAAATTTAACCTTGCCAACAACCGAAAGCTCAGCTTTTTATCCATCAATCAAGGTAAAAACACTGAGCAGTACTAACAAGTGTCGTTCAAGCTTTTTATGAATTACTCATGGGAAACAGTAAACCTTACCAATGAGCGACAGCTCAGCTTTTCGTGCATTAGTCAAATAGAAAAATCCAAACTGTACCAACAAGCGACAGCTCAGCTCTTTATGTATTAATCAAGGAAAAAATGCGGAACCATACCAACAAGCTGCAGCTCAGCTTCTCATGCATTAATCAAGGAAAAAATGCTGAACCATACCAACAAGCTGCAGCTCAGCTTCTCATGCATTAATCAAGAAAAAAATGCTGAACCGTACCAACAAGCTGCAGCTCAGCTTCTTATGCATTTATCAAAGAAAAAATGCTGAACCGTACCAACAAGCGACAGCTCAGCTCTTTATGTATTAATCAAGGAAAAAATGCTGAACCATACCAACAAGCTGCAGCTCAGCTTCTCATGCATTAATCAAGGAAAAAATGCTGAACCGTACCAACAAGCGACAGCTCAGCTTCTCATGCCTGCAACAAAGGGGCTTCGGCAAAAGTTCAGCAGCTGATGAGGCGGGAAATTGCCCTCCAAACTTCCAACAAATGACCCTTCGAGGCCATCAGCGTCAATGAAGTCTTCGACTCCTATGGCGATAAGTTGGTTGGCGAGACCTGCAAAAATAAAGCGTCCCCTTCTCTTGGGTGAATTAATCGGTAATTTTCTATCAGTTTTGCATTTGGCGTTTGAGACTAGAGAGGATATTCGAGCCCTCCTTTCGTCAAAAATGACTTCAAAAAAATTTTGCTCATAATTCTTTCATCAGGGTCGAAAAATACAAAGCTGTTTGAGTTTCCTTTCATTTTTTGTTGATCTCTTTTTTTTTGTACAGGGAGAACACCTAAAAGAATTTTGAGCAATATGAATGAACTGATACTCGGCAGTACAAATTTGCAGCCATTACATAGTGTTCAAGGTATCCAGTTTGTAAAAATAGAATCGGACTACCCAATCTAGTGGGCTGAAAATTACGAGATAGTACCACTGTAAAAATAGAGAAACATTTTAATGTCATTCGGGTAATCTACAAATGTCATAATAATGTTGTTCGATTCCACGAAAATAGTCAGTATCAGACGTTTTCACTCAGTATTTTTCTGGAAAAATACCAGCACCAGAAAAAATATCATTCCGTGGGATTTGGCTTCAATACTTGTTACTTAGCTGATGCAGCGCCGCCTAAAACTGACCATTAAGTTTAAAGGTTTCAAACGTAGAATTTACCAGAGGATAGACATGTATAAACAATTAGATTAAAAATTGCATTACGTATTCTGGAAGGCGCTTAGTTTCGTTTTGGGTTTACTTTATTAATGTGAGGTAAAATCGAGCGATGAAAGTGGTTATTAAATATAATTTTTGTATTTTGTAATTGCATTAGCCTTTCGCCATTTATTAACGGAAAATGGGTAAAACTACAAGCAATGCTTTTCTAAACTTTTTCTCAAAATCAACAATTATTATTGTATAGCCGTTTAGTTCCAGCGGATTTTTCGCACAACATAGATATTCCAAATCACAGAAATTTTTCTTGTAATTTCTTCTGAAAAAATTGAGAGAAAGTTTTCGTAGTAACCAAAAGTTGATCAATTATTCATTGACTTGATGACGATCCAAGAAATAGATATACATTTCACTTTCACGCAATTTTCTGCTGGTATTTCATTATCAATGAAAGTGGAAATATTTCAAAAGAGCTGTCGCTCTCAATTACTCAATAAAGATCAGTCTCTGATGAATTACAAGCGCTCAACTTTTACGGCAATTTTTTGGGACAAGGAGGCTGAAGCGCCGTCTAATTTTGAGGTAAGACCCATTTAATTTACGTTTTTCAACGACATATGTTCCCCACAACAGCAAAATGAGCACCAAAGTGATGTTATGGATAACCGCTCCTGTAGCAAGGAACAGTTTTGCGCCGAGTACGCAACAATTATCACTCGATTTGGGTATCTTGACTTTTTTGAACTTGTTTGTTAGTAATAGTGTGAAATTTGCGGTCATTTTTTGGGGTTTCATTTGACTGTGCATTTGAAATTTCAAAATACGTTAGGAGCTCTTCCCTGCCTCGGAAACCAAAAAACGTCGGACATAGACACAGGCAGAAAGAAAGATTTTCAAAAATAACAAACGCATCCTTTCATTACACGGAGTCACATTCACACTGACACTGTGCATCTTTGAGCTTGACGAAAAAAACGATACCAACATTTTTCGGCGCTGCTATGGCGTTAGGTCTATCATACCATAGCATGAAATCTACCTCTAGCTAGTACAATAGCTTGAGGTTAGGTTAGGTTAGGTTACCAATGGAAATTATTTATTTCCTCACATTTAATTTAGTGATAAACATTTAATTTGGGCATCTTAAACTACATCTGGGTAGGCAATAGATGGCGGTAGACCTCACGCTACAGTAGCACCGATTTTTCTCTAGGTGTCATGCATCCTTAAAGAACAACTTTCCCCACCACATTTCGCATAAAAAAATCCGAGTTGTGCTCCTCGGGCGCTTGTGACAAGACAACAAACACCTTTTGTGTGAACACGCCATTGTGTATGGCGGCATATCGTTTCTTGTGAATAATAGGCGAGAAGAATAGCTTCGGCGCGTCTCAGGTAACTAACAAGGAGTTCCTAAGCACTACGATAATGACTCCAAAACCAGCACCATTTAGTTTACAAGGAAAATAAATCTGACCCTGATTAATCTTTAAAGTCCGCCTATCAAAATGACTCTTTGTTTTTTGCATAAATTGATAGAAGTACTCAGTGTTTTGCTCACTGTCTGTACGGTATTGTAATACAGAAAATGTAAGATTACTGTGCTTTTTTCGCCTAATTTTACCTACGGAAAGATACAACAACGTAGGTAACGTAATTTTGAGTTTCTTTTCGACTGAAACATTTTTCAAAGGTAGAGAGAGATTGGAGTAAAGAAACTTTTTTTCATGAGAAAGAGAATACCTAAGCGGCGGCAGTGTGTATAGAGTGTTAAAATGACAATAGGTAGAGTTATGCATATGAAAATTTGTTAACGAAATCAAATATTTCAAAATTCCTTTGTTTTCAAGACACTGAGGTTCAAAGTTTAAATCTTCATGCCCAGTATTTCTGTCTCAGGAAATTGTCATGATGGAAATGAAATAATATCAGCGAACTATGTAGGTGTTTTATCAAACAAGCTTTGCAACGAATGTTCGAAATGTCCACGACCTGCGTAAATTAAACTGTGATTACTGGATACGATACAAAAGTTTTGATTCTTTTACAATGCTACCTATGTGTTACGACCGTTTTCCTTGTGGCAAGATCCACCTAGGCCACCTGCTACCTTGTGGCAAGACCGGCATTTCGTAAATCGTTGATTTAATGATGCCTCAGAGACAGAAAGCTAAAGGAACCACTTTTGGAGATCATCGAGGATATTTCAGTTGAACCACAACACTCACAAACGATTTACTCTGTTGTGATCCATGGACTTGAAAATTATTTCTGAGCTCCAACACATTTGCTTTTATAAGTAAAAACGGTTTTTCTTTTACTTTCCCCATGCATTTATAACTGTAGCATTGAAAATGATTTAAAATATTCTAGTGTGTAAATAAAAACAATAAAAAATAACAATAATAATAGTTAGACTGTTGTTTGCGCGTTTGCACAGTGTGTGTATGTACTTAAGCCCTATGAGCTGAGAATTATTTATGTATAAAGACGGCAACGTTTGTTTATGAATTTTAATCTGTATCTAATTGTTTGATTGACATTCATTCGAAAGTAATCCTGAGATAAAAATGAGAAGAACTCCAATTTTATTGACAACAGTTAAACAGTGCATTTAAAATTAGTTTATGTGAATGATTCATTGCACTAAGTTATTATAACCCAAGGATTTTTTAATGCACGTCCATACCAGTACGCAAAATTCGAATATTTTAAAATGATGTGATGGTTGTCACCATTGGGACAATCGTGTTCAA
Organism: Platorchestia sp. MABIK; assembly: GCA_014220935.1. Lineage (NCBI taxonomy): Eukaryota > Metazoa > Arthropoda > Malacostraca > Amphipoda > Talitridae > Platorchestia > Platorchestia sp. MABIK. Next base: position 30,951 of record JACJUY010004974.1, read on the forward strand.
GCTACATATCGCTCCTCCAATAACGAGGAGTCGTATACGGCTAATAAAAAGAATCGCAATCCCTTGGATGATAAATTATTCTCATCGCAAAGCTCATAACAACGATGCCTAAATCATCAAAAATCTCCTAACAAAAATCATATCAACCTCCTTTGATCTCGGATGCCAGCGCTGCCCCCCTACTGCCTCCTGCATTAGAAACTCCTCTCCTCCACGCCGAACTTGAAACGCTTTTTCAAAGTGAATTAGCATGTATCTCTCTCTTCACTTTTCATTTTCACTTTTTCACTTTTATTGTTCACCTCACTTTATATTGTATTTCATTGTGCTAATGTTCATCTGTTTCGAATTAAAGATCCTCCAAACAAATCATAAGAACTGTAATCCTTCATTTCATTACAGTTGGGATGGTTTGTTTGGAGGATCTTCATTCGAAACAAATGAAAATTACCATAATAAAATACAATAATAAGCAGCATAAGTAGCATATGCACAGAAGTAGCGCAAGCATAAAAGTTGCATAAGCATATTTTTATATCATGGTATTCATTATAAATTAGACTTTGTCCCTTAAATATACGTCCGACGCTGCGCGTTGTTTATCATTAGTCAGTTGAGATGTGCGTAGCGTGTAAGATTACAGAGAGTACACAAAATCCTCAACCGTTCGGTGTGCCTGCTAAGCAGTGTTGCCAACTCCACAGGACCAAAAACCGCCAGAAAATTCTAAAAAAAAGCTAGAAACCGTTAGATTTTAGTTACATCCCGCTAAAATTCCCGCTAGACATTTTAGACATTAATTTTGTTAAGAAGAATGAAGTTGATCCACATTGTTTTACGTGAGCATATCATTGGTATAATGTATTGAATGGTTTATTAGCCTCATACATACTGTTTTCATTCATCAGGTTCAGATTCCAAATCAGTACTGAAACTAGGGGTTTGGTCCATTGAAGAACTTGGATATGCTTCTGAAGTTCCAATTTTTTGAAGAACACTTTTTGGTATTTGGTAAGTAGAAGCTACTTATTTGATAAGAAGGTAAATCCATCAAGTAGCATTTCACCTTTGATTTTGTTATTTGGAAATACCGGCGTGCCAAATTTCGACCACTCACGCGAACACAAACTTTAACACAGTCTTTCTCCCTAAAAACAGGGTAAAAAGGGATAGTTTCGAAAGAAAGACATATCCAAGTTCTTTTGGAAATATGGTTTTGGAAATACGATTTTAACTCAATCCATTGTGCTAAAATTTAATGAGCTGCACATTCGATCGAGAGCCACCTTGTCTGACCGTTTGCTGGTATTCTAATACGAGAATTTCCATCAATAATTTTCACATTCAGTTTTTTGTATATTTGTCTTGATGAAACAGAAAACCACTTGTTTGTTTCGGACTAAAGAAATTCCAAACTTCGAGGTAGAAATTCAGATGCTGCATGAGATACAGCAAGCCGCTATGAATGAAACTCTCATCTAAATAGTATTAGAGAAGGAACTTCATTTTACAGCTTTTGATATGCTCTATTGGTTACACCAACCATTACACTGGCATTGTCAATGGCTATGGCTACGAGTTTGCCAATATCAAGCATTTTACTTTCAACTCACATAAATCTAATCCGAGCTAATGGTTAGGTAGGCTTTCCTTTTGTTAAAATAACATTGATTTTTGTATTGTTACGGACCAAATTTGTTTCGGTTCACTGCTGTCCTGATTTTTCAACACCTACTACTTTCTCCTTCAACTTTGATCTTGTTTCATGAACTTCTTTCTCATCTTTCTGTTTCTATGCCCTTTCTGCATAGATTCCACGTTCCCTTAACTCCATACTAAATGGTGCTTTCTTTCTTCCTCTCTTTGGATCTCATTTGTTGAGGATAGGGAGGCTTAAACTAACTAATAATCTAATAATCTAATCTTCAACTCACATTTTAGTGCATCTACATTAGACTGGGCATTACAAGTTTCCAATTTAACATGATTAGATAAATTAAAAGAACTTTACTGATTTTTTACTGATATGTAGAATGACAATACAATGCATTTTATGAATAGTTATGTCATTTGACTCGTCTAGGAGTAGACTGTACTTGCCCTCACCAACATCAGCCAGCAGATCATTCTGAAAGTGAGGACTTTGAACTTTTTTTGATGATCAATGGGCATTTTATTCTGTGCATCCTTAATTGGGACGTTATTTTACTGCCATCGATTGTGGACTTCAACATATGTCAGATGATCACAATTTATAACGGAGGAATGGCAAGTTAAATAAAATGCAAGATTGGCTTTCAGTAATGTAGTTCTGTTACATTTCTGGACGACAAACCAAGTTAAATCTGTCGCTAGAGCACCACTGTCTTTAACATGTTTCTTAGTTTTACTGTGGCTTATTAAGTCACTATATTTATCATTTCCATTTATTTTGCATGGGATACAGTGTCCATTTGATAAGTAACCATTCGCTAATTTAATCCTGTCTTTGAAATTTGAAGCCATCACATATCAATCACTCACTTTAAAATTTCTGGTTGTACTGCTTAATTTTTGGTATGATTGATGAGTGTTGTTTTTCTATTATTCAGAGAAATCTGCACGAGTCTTTATTACGAACAGGCAACACAACGTATCGACACTCGAGCGGTTACCCGTGGCTGGCGTGGTAGCTTGACTAATGCGGTGCGGTGCCGGCTAACAGCGAGTGGTTGCTCAACTTTGTACGCGTACCAAACGAGAAAATATCTGGATTGAACTAACGCGCTCAGCCGAACTGAATGTGAAAGCTTTACGTGGCTTATAACACAAATCCATTTTCTATAACAAATAAAATTTTCAATATAAATACCGCTAGAAAAAAGCTAGAAACTATGAAAAAAGACGCTAGATTTCCCGCTCGCCGCTAGATGCCACTTTCATCCCGCTAGATGAATCATAAAACCGCTAGATCTAGCGGGAAAACCGCTAGATTGGAAACACTGCTACTAAGGGCGTAATACTACAACAGTGCACCGACACAGGCTTGTTCGATAATGATCCTCGTTTATATTAATTCCCGTCACTCATCATCAGTTCACTGAAAAGACACCTTGGTATATTTTTAAGATATTAAAAACTCACTCTCACCGCCGAGCTGGTTCTTCGAGTGGCATGGCTTGCAAATACAAGTGAATTCGAGCTCTGTGGGTGTTCAATTGCAATGCCATTTCGAAAACAACTTCCATAATGTTAGCAATTTGTTGATTACCACGTGGATATTCCACCTCATTGTTGATCCTCCGTTTCTGTGGAGAGCGTTCAACTATATCTCCAGTCAAAATGAGTTTTCAGAATGTTTTCACAGGGAGCGATGTGTTCCTTCTTGCCATTCTCCTTCAATAATGTGCGTTGGAGGAATTACGTGCCAATAAATCATCGATCATTTATTAAGAGCTATAATTACTCGTTTGTTGGAAGTTCATCACAATTTAAAATCGCTATCTGGTCGTGAGATCATATTAAGTAACGCCATCGAAATATGAGTTGACATACCTCCATGTGTGTTTTTACTAAAATTCTTTCTTGCCGTATTCAAAAGTGGTGAGTGGCAGCAAGCTTTGGCTGCATGGTTCATTGCCTAATATCAAGAAACCGAAAAAAAAAACAAAATGAGGCCTAGTACAATTTGTAGCTCGTCGATGATAAAATGTCAGCTTCAAAAAAATGTTAACAACAACGCCAATTTGAAAAACTACTCCAGATGCTGATTCGATTTCCTATATACCACAGTAATGACAAACTTCAGAACACGCGACTGTGAAAACCACATATGGCACCACCTCTGCACTGACCTCAGATATCTTTCAGTGAGGCTTTTTATTGACATTCGCAGATAATTAAAGCCCCTTTCGATTACCGATTCTGAAAAGTTTGTCTCCTGCAACTCAATTAGAAGGAAGTTCGTCTCCAGAGCCAGCATGCTATGAGCAGGCTTTCACTCGCACCAATTGGTTACGTGTTTACTCCAATTTTGTCTGCAAAAAGACAGTATTGAACTCCAATTTCGTCTGCAAACTGCAAGTACTGAAGCAGGTGTTTGGCTTGCCAGTTCAATTCCGTAAACACGCCGAACTGAAGGGCGATAAAAAATTTAATGGTAAACACTTTTGATGAGTTAGAAGGTAGATGAGATACGGGCTGTAGTTTTAGTCGATCTTCGGCTTGGGAAGAATTAAATGTCATGAATGGCTATGGTTATAGAGATCTTTTTGAAATATGTAATTAATGAGCAAAACTACGTACTCTAGAACATCATGATAACCGTAAACTTTAGTTGTAACCACAACCGGTTTATCAGTCTAGATGCCAAATTATATGAACCTTTCTCTATTACAACTGAAGTGCTTAACTTCGTTTCTATTATTCAATCTATGTTCAGCCAAATCCAACGAGTTAAAACGAAACAAAAGAACAATTTAGGAAAGTAAATTGTGAAACATTCCAAGTCGACTACTAGTACCTCAGCAAATTATTTTACCAAAAATAAAGTTTCAAAATCCGTCATAAAAAAAAATTATTGGGCAGTTATCATCATCAATGCAGTACATTTTCTACAATTAGTGCACCCGTTCAGATAATGGGCGTTAACGTTTAAATATTTCTGCCTTCCTATGGTAATCTTAAAATAAAATTTGTCCACGAAATAGACGGGCAAATTGTTTGATTTCGCATCAAGTAGAAATCTTTTAGCATGTACGTATGGTCAGGCGACCAACAGTGATTATAATCAAAAACTCAAATTCTCTGACTATAAAGTAAATAATTACAAATAACAATCTGAATTAACTTTCTTTTTATGGTCAAAAAATTAATTTCATTTCACAGTTTAGTGTTCTTCAGGTTTAAGATTCCCTGACCGTGCAAGTAGTGCACCACAAAACACTGTCAGAAACATACCTCGCACTAGTAGATTTTCAGTGTAAATTTATACCTAATATTTAGAATAAAAGAACTGCATACCCAACTGATTGCAGTAGGCTATATTGAGTCTTAGGCCATCATCACACGGAGACCAAAATAATGGTAACGTTTCGTTATTATCACCTACAGTCAGCGGGACTAATCGGTCTGTCCAGCGCCACGAAACCGTCAGATTTCAGCCTTAGTTTGACTAAGCTGGTGTCAAACTAAGGCAGAAATCTGACGGTTTCGTGGAGCTGGACAGACCAGACTGACTGGTACCGCTGACTGTAGAAGATTATGACGAAAGGTTGCCATTTGGTCTCCGTGTGACGGCGGCATTAAAATATTCCTCGATGTAGAACCGATTTCAGTAAGGGGTGAAAGCTCTGATACACGGTAAAAGTGTGTCAAATTTGTGCATTCAAATGGACATTGGCTAATTCTATTGCAAATACAGTCGACTATTAAATAATTATAATTTAATCAGCAGTATAGCATGATTTTGAGAGGAGCACAGTCACAAACTTCATTTAAAACGGTTGATCCCAATCGCATCGCTTGAATGAGTTGAATGAATAATCTAAGCCATTTTCTGATTCCCTTTCCACGCATTCACCAAAATATTATCCTCTTGATCTGAAAGTAATGTTCACATCAAAACCCCTGCATTTTGTTTACAGCAATTCTAAGGGGCCAAACTCCTCGTTCGCTTCCAGGTAATCTTCAGAGTCAACTTTTGACGCTGTTTGCAAGTAGTTTTCATGATCACACCTGGAAGTATGGCCAATTTCTAGCAAGAACCAAACTTCAGTGCAACGTAGCCAAAATTGCATTGTCGTGTCCAAAGCTGACAAAAACAACGTTCCTTTCAGGTGCTCGCATTTAGTACACCGCGCTTCCGCTGTGCTGTTACGGTTGGTTTGGTTAGGTTGTAATTAGCAGAATAGGGAAATCGGTTTTCCAGCTTGAAAAAAATTTTAATTCTTCCTAATGAATATGAAAAATACAATAACACGACATTTCACCTCATTTGACAACAATTATTTTTAAAAATGTCATGAAACAGATAAAAATAAAATGGCATTCATTTATACCGGCACGTAAATGGGCAATTTACCTGTTGGTACACATGTGGCCCAATACGCAGTGAACCTGTTAACACGTTCACCGTTTCGCTGTTGTAAACAGATGGTATGGTAAGGTTTTAAGCCGCAGAAAGTCGACTTTAATGCTCGAATACATTTTTACTTTTCCTTAGAAATATGTCTAATGCAATTGCACGATACCTTTCACCTGGTATGATAACATTTTAAATAGGTTGCGAAACAGATGAAATGTCGTTCATCTATACTCTTCCAGGCGACTGGAAGACATCTGGCCCAATACACGGGGAACGTGTTAATATTTCATTCCAGAGTCTGAGATTTACGGTAACTGAGTTTACATGATCTCCTTAGATGACGCAAGACCTCATACTCCCAGTGGAATCAGAAAACTGACGCTAGAGGGTGTCAGGGCAGGTTTTTTGCTCGAGTTTTAGGTTGAAATTACATGATTCTCTCCTGTTTCAAAATTAAGTCGAAGTGAAAATCTACCGAGGAGAATGAGGACAACAGACGATCTTTCTTTTTTGTTACTTGCTTTCAGCTGCCAGTTTTATATGAAGATGTAGAATCTGCTTCGATGGAAATCGTTCAAGCAACATCATTACAATTAGCAAAACGCCATTTAATAGAATTTGCAGGCAGACAAGTTCTTACATATCAAGAGGTATTCAACTCCCTTCTTTTTTGGACCACCGTAAATTCGTGTTGAAATATGGAGCAAATAGGATGATTTAGTGATGACTTTGGTGGCTAATATGTTACCGTAGTAAACCCTCTACATGGGATATACAATTTTGATTTAAATATTTTTTTTTTAAGTTGCAAGCATCTATTACAATGAGATTTACATTTAAATGGTTGCTCCAACATGTTAGCAAAAACGTTTAGTTAGCACAAGTCCGACTGACATATTTTCTTCACGCTGCTCAAAATTCATTCTACAGGGTGCAACATGTTAACTTCCTTTCTTGAAATGAGTGCTCAGAAGCTTACAGGATCGCCAGGCAGGTGTGTGAGGTCTCGTTCGAGAGAGGGGATTATAAAGTTGTATGATTTTGCGGTTCAGTCGCCATCACGCGTTGGAGTGACGAACAGAGTGCACTTGCCGTAGACGCTTAATTTTTCAACGGAAGTTCGATGGTTTGTAAGGCCTGGTGTTGCTGCTGCGTCAGCCATTGAGTTCCGTTTGAGGAGAGTGAAGCAGCGGCCTTACTTATACAGGGTGTTTCAAAAATACACGGCATAATTTCAGGTATGTATTTCCCACATGTAGACAATCAAAATAGTTCATTACAACATATGTCCGGAAATGCTTCATTTCCGAGTTATGGCCTTCACAAC
>JACJUY010004974.1:39089-65207 GCA_014220935.1 Platorchestia sp. MABIK
ATGTTGTGAAGGCCATAACTCGGAAATGAAGCATTTCCGGACATATGTTGTAATGAACTATTTTGATTGTCTACATGTGGGAAATACATACCTGAAATTATGCCGTGTATTTTTGAAACACCCTGTATACTTCTCCGGCAGTTGGTATCTGTGATACACGGCGGAGAAGTTGGAACTTTTTATTGAATAAATTTACATTGAGACATCTTAATATCACCATACCACAGAAAGACTAGAGACAAAATTTGAGGGGTAACTAAGGTAGGGCACTACAGTTTCAACCCAGCGCGCTTTCCGAAATTGCTTCAATGTTGCTCCTTTGGGAGAGCAACATGTCCCGAACAAAAAATCTATTCTTGTGAGGGTGACTACGTTCAGGGAAACTGGTACTGCGTAAAGGGCGTCGATATGGCTGTGTGGCGAAATTACTTCTCAAATTACTTTTCACTGAGAGGCGATTTGGAGTGGCCGACGCGTTCTCTTGATTTGGTCCCAAATGATTTCTTTTTATGGGGTATTTAGAATCTCGTGTCCATATTCACCGGCCAAAAACTCGGGAAGATCTAAAAGAAAATTCAGGGGGAAACGGCTTGCAAACCCGTCAATATGCTGGGAAGAGTAAACGTAATTCGGCTCACTCAGTGTATCGATAATGGCGGGCGTCACTTAACCGATTTGATGTTTGAAATTATGTAAAACACACATTTCAATGTGTAACTCATGTGCAAAAAATAAAAATTAAGTTTTCCTACTTTTTGTTTTATTGCAATGTAAAATTAGAAGTTAACTTACGTTGAACACGTTGGAGCTGTAAATAGTGTTATGAAAAGTAATATTTTTGTAATTTTTTTTAAGTTAAAATACAGTAAATAATGAAAACCCAGTTACATTTTTCGTTCGGAATTCAATCTGTTCAAGAGATTTCAAAATGAAACTAAACCAAAGGAAAAAAAATCACAACTTATATTACCAAGTCAAACTTCAAGTAACTAACCATCTGAAAGCAATTGAGCCGTGATTCTTCTCCAGGAGTGAACAGTTTAAAAGAAACGGTGCAACTATAGCGTGAGGTCTACCGCCATGTGTTGCCTACGCAGGTGCAATTTGAAATTTACAAATTGTTTATCGCCAAATTAAATGAATGGAAATAAGTTAAATCTATTTATAACTTAACCTAACCTCCCGCTATTGTGCTAGCTAGAGGTTGATCTAATGATATAGTGTGGTAGATCTCACGCTGTGGCAGCACCCAAATGTCTGCAGCCTAGATATCCGATCATCTGGAGGCAAGTGCCACTTCTCCAGAGTCCTAACTAGATTTACTGCCCTTCTAGAACGCACTTGAAGTTCAAGGCGTGTCGCTCAGGCTGTGCACCGGGCATTTTTCATTCAGAAGATTTTTCATCGGAGTTTGAGGAAGCGCCAACCTCAAAATAAGCTGAGAGAGGCTGAGTCCCTGCCTTGAGACTAATGTGGACATGTTGCTTTTCAATGATACACTTTTCTAGAAGAGAAATGAGCAGAACATTCCAAACTCAAGTGACTGCAAATGATCAATTCCAAAACAACTTGAATTTGGGAAGAAACACAGTTTTAGCAAAAATGTGTGCATTCAGTGGTAAATAGTCCATATAGATGAATAATTTATTCACCGGAGATGAATGAACGAAATGAGATTTCTCAAAATCAATATTGAAAAATTTGGATAAAAAAGCTATCGTTGCTATGACGTCATTTAGTTATATATTTTCGCGTAGGTTACTTATTTCTCTTCTCATAAGTTGAAAAATAATTTTGCTCGAAATTTTTCGCACGGGATTATGAACAAGTATTTATGGCAATCTTAGCACTTTTATTGCATCTCTTTGAAACCAATAACTTCAATTACCCAACAGGTTTATAACCTAAATGTTAAAATGTGTTGTAGAAGTATGTATTACCACCTCATCGTTGGTGAGTGGCTTGATAAAATTTTGACAACTAATTTCTAAAAAGCCATACTCTGTGAGATCTCTACTTGGGGGTATATTAGGGATGATCTTTTTAAGCAAAAACCTGTGAGCGTGAATAAGTTCAATTACTCTAAATCTATTGTATTGTATTGTGCACTAATATATTAAACGTAAAACATTTTTAGTACGAGTAGGCTGGACTGATAAAACATGGGATGCATTTAACACATGTGGGAAAATGTAATATGTTCATTTCGTGCCGATTATCGCATTATGTTCGACCATGCAATACGCATGCCTGGACGCTTCTCACTCAAAAAAGTACGGCTGAAAATCTGCTGACGTTTCACAAATTTCATAAACTACAAAGGAAGAAAATCTGCAATTACTTTACGAATATTATTAAAGAATAAACAAAATACTATAGGAGGAGAAACAAATGTTACGATTAACGCATTGCAAGTGAATAAAATAAACACTAAGCAACCATGACATGCGATCAGAATGCTCCTTACTCACCACCACTACTGTATATAACGCATTTCACTCTGGGTGTTTCGTAAATGAATTAGTATTTTTTAGAGTAGTCCAGTATCAACGATGACAAGCGCCTATTTGAATTTCTGGTTTTATTGTATTTGCTCGCACATTGAGACCCTCAGTTCACATCAATTCACCAAGATATTCCAATCTCTGACGCTAAAATAAAATTTTTCAACCAAGATAAAATACATGTTCTACGAGTTCCTATAACCACAACAAACAATTCTAACTTCGACAACACTGCGCGGAATATTGTCTTATACTCTGGCAAAGACACCAAATATACTTCTTTGAAGAAGAAAACGTCGTCTTATAGTTCCGGCTTCAATAATAACTTTAAGTGCAAGTTCTCAACCCCTCAACGTCAGCAGCAGGCCCTCGCAAATGCTCGCTCGGTTTAGCGCATGCATTTTGAAGACAGACATTTGGCGGAGAAAAGCTTTCATAACTTTTGTTAAGAAGTCTGAGCGCCTCTATCGGGAAGTGCCACTGCGAAAGTAAAGCTGCGTTCTATCTGGAAGTCAAGCTTGCTTGAATCAAATGCGGTTGCTTATGCAAGTTTTTAGAAAGGCCGAAACTCTACAGAGAGGAAACGTAAATGTCGGAGTGTTCTCGTTCACTTTAAAAATCAAAAGGCATCTGGCAGTCACTTATTCTTACTTTAAGGTGGACTACTGATGCACAAAGCAATATGAATAAGTGAATAACAAAATGAAATGCGAGCATTATTTACGTGTAGAAAAGACAAGATGAAGAACTAGCATCCTTTTTTAAACTTGAAATGCACTCAAAGGGTTTGGTGAAATTAAATCCCTTGATTCAGTTGAGCGATTGTTTCCGGATTGCAATTTAGTGGATGAGTGCGAGAAGCTTGCCTAATTACTCTCAATTTTAAATGAAAACACTTAACTTGAAACAAACCCATTCCCCCTCAACTACTCTATGTTCACTGAACGGTAGCCTAAATGAAAACGCTCTTATATTACTTTGCTCAACAAATTTATGTCAAAAAATATTTTTAAAATTCGCTGCCGAGTTATCCATATTCTGATGTCGGTGATAACCTGATGTCAATGTCATTCTGGTGACTGTGGTTGTGATAGCGGTAATGAGGTGGACAAATTCCGTGTGAAGGAAATGTCATAGCCATCAGGATGCAGAGGCCGCTTCTCATGAGGCACATCAATTTTGTTTAACATCTTTCTCGTGTATTGTGCCACATGTGTACCAATAGGTACATTGCTCATTCACGTACCGGTCTAAATGAATGATGATTTAATTTTTTCCGCAACTTTTTATAAAAAACTTATCAAACGAGCTAAAATACCGTGCAATTTTATTTGTCATGTCATGTAGGAAAAATAAAAATGTATTCAAGCAGTAAAGTCGATTTCCCCATTCTGCTTCTTACAACCTAACCAAACCAACTGTTAACAACCGGGGAAAAGCAGAAAACGTGTTAACATGCATTCTAAGATTCATAGACAACCAGTCTTTCAGATCACATCGCAGCATTCGCTGTGTACGCCGGCCATACACAGCAGGATTACACGGAGTTTTTGTGCAGTACATCCGCTGTGCAGACAACTGCAGCATTGCAAAGACGATCTGAGTCCCATCCTGATGACAAAATCCCTTTTTTGGAATGAATAAAAATTTGTGATAGAGGGCTGAATAATTTTGACCATCGTGTACATGTTTTCAAATTTATATATATATACACGCCAGAATATATAATGAAATGAGAGCCCTGCCTTGTAAATTGGAGATCGAAATTTAAATGACTTATAATTTTTATTCCCACCTAACCTACATTAAACTACCTTTTATGCTGTCCTACCACGGTCTAACTAACTTAGCTTAGATTATGCTAACCTGGCATCTTACTCGCGTCGTCATATCGCATGATCGGTTGTTAACGAGCGAATTTTCAAAAAAGAAAATTCATTTTCTCCCTGTATCATTAAGCGACATCGCAATTCGAGCGGAGCTCATTCAAGAAATTAAATTAAATTTTGTTCTTCTCTACCGAGAGCAGGTAGGTTGGATACAATTTTTTTGGGCGCACTATTGCTAAAAGAACCGCCTTCTCCGTGTTCTATCTAGAAATATCAAATCCCTCTCCATGTTATTTCTACACTAATGGGTATGAGGCCGAGCGTTAAAAAGAGGCGATCGGGAACTCATTTGGAGGACAGAGAAGCAGTTATCAAAGACATGGCTGTGGAACATTGATAGAAACTTTCGTTTGGTTCCCGGCGTAACTTTGTTACGGGAGTTTTCTGCCCCCTAACTTTCTTAGATGCTATATTTCTGCTGCTGGAGTTTACGTGAAGCACGGTAGAGGAAACAAGGTTGGGTGATTTCTTCAGGAGAAAATACACCTCCTCTCGTTCGGCTAGCCAATAGAACGGCTTTATTTCCAACAAACTTTATGACGTCACCAAAACGCCATATCGTTAGGCCAATAGTGAAGCCAGATATGGAGGTAGCAGTGCTACCAAATGCAATGTGAGCGCTGCTATTGGTTCATTGCCAGCAAAACCATGCCGTCAACAAAAAAAAAGACTTGTTTGAACCGACTTTGTTTCCTCTACCTGACGTGAAGGTTTTATTAGGATACATGATGTTTCCTCAAAAAAACAGGAACAGAAAACTGGTCTTAAAATTGAATTCAGTAGGGAAAATTGAAGTGACGTATCGTTTTGCAGTTTGAATGCTTTTTAGCTTAATATGGTTGTTTTGCAATCACATAAATAAGCAAACTGAAGGCAGAAAATAATTCGTTACTCGATACTTTGAAAAGTTCACTGCGTTACATCGCTTTTGATATTAGCGTGTTTTGACTTAGTTCAGCGTGGCACTCGGCCTAAACGACATCATAGCTCATGTAGTTCGAAGACTACTGTAATATTTTTGAACTAAGGAAATGAAAAATTTGGACGATGAGACTGAAACGATTGATTTTAATCGAGTCTTTGGACGATGAGACTAAGAGCAATCGATTTTTATTGAGTCTTGGTTAAAAAATGAATAGACATGTGGCACGCAACGTCATCTATAAAAAATCAATCACAAGAAAGAAATTTAGGTTGCTAGTTTTGCAAATAATTTTCAAATGTAAATGAGGGAAATCACACCGTGGAAGGGAAATGACAGTTTAAAATGTGAAAGAGATAAATTATGAGAAACATACTTAATCCTTAAATTCGTACGTGCAGAAAATCATTGAAGTAATTAGAGTTTTCTAAATTATTTCTTCGAGAACTGGCCTAGAATCCCTTCTGCCCTGTATTAAAAACAAAGTAGTAGGCTGAGAATCTTTAATGAAATACCTTTATTAATTCCTTCATTGCTATCACAGTGTTGTTTTCTTAGCTTCGAAGGTTGCGAGTGAGCTATGTATAGATGACCTCTCTCACTACCTTCTAGTGGATGAAGTAAATGTGAGAAGTAATGGATGAGTAAAGTGAAAGCTCAATGAGTTGTAGAATTTCTTCTATAACCTTTCCTAGCCCTCTTCTCCGTTTACTATTATCACCACATTAGCTGCTAAAAATAAGTTCGAAAACTGCGAGTGTCGTAGGGGGAACCAACGAGCCATGGGCCTTTCTTTTCGGAAGTTCTGTGCCTAACCCTTTAAGCTGCAAGGAAAACAAAAAATAGCTGATGAGCGCTATGAATGTGGCGAAAATAAAAGATTCTATCTGTTTCATGGAAATAAATACGACTGAGGACGATTTAAAAAAAAATCTAAATATTCTCTTAAGAATTCAAAAATGTTTCATTTGAACATCTTTTAAACAACGCTAAGTCTAGCCAGCATAATCGAAATGACACTTTATCTCACACGTGTTCTGAGAACGACAATAGGGTGCAGTGATTGAATTTTTCGTGCTCAAGTGTTCAGATATTTTGAAATGAATATAATATGTAAATTTACCGGAAAACATCGGCTGTTTTACCTTGCTCACTTTACAGTATATATTTTTATGAAAATTTACATGAAAATACTACGCTGTTTCATTAAAGTAGCCTGATTTCATTTTCTTTTTAAGAATTAATTCAAATGCACAATGTCTTCAGAATATTAGAAAACTGCTGAAATTTTATTTGACGTCGAAAAAGGGAGAGTTTTAGTGAGATACATTCGAATGGGCTTTTAAGAACTTACTATTCGTGATTGCCTTTTGAAATCGATTTTCACAGATTGAGGTGCACATCTTTGAAAATTTACGACTTAATGCGTTTCAAGATTCAAGACAAAAATTATACGAACTGCTGTTTCACTCCCGGGTGTCCTTATCGTAGTTCACTGCTCGTTTTCGGAGCGCTTGTGACTTGCAAATGAAAGTGATGCGTATTCGCAAAAGCTTGGATTTGCCTTCACTTGTTTGAATTTCCCATGCGAGGCTTCAGAGGGACGTGATTTTTGACGTGTCATGATTCGTTTGTAGAGATGTTGAACTCAACACTAAGCTCTTAGGAAATCTTATTCTAATAATTACAAGCTGAGCAAAAGTGAGATACATTTTAACGAAAACGATCCGAGTTATTTAGATCAATTTTCAGTGTTTTTCAATTATTTCAGCTCACCCGACAAGTTCAGTGCAAATGAATTGGCAATGTTAAATGATTTAAAACATAAAAGCAAATGCAATTCATCTCTTTAAACAGCCTATTTCGATCTCGCACTCAGGAGTTAAGTGAAACAAATGTTCTGCGTTAAATGTATTTTTTTTCTGGACAGCAATCTGCGAAATAGTTTTTGCTGGCTTTTACATCAGAAGATTAAGAAGGCTTTAGCACCTCTTTTTCCCACTAGGATGAGACATAAATATTGGAAAAGGACTTTACCAAATGGGATTGAAAATGAGATGGTCGCCTGTGAGGTATAGCTTTGACGTAAGTAAGGAGAAGAACAACAAGAAAGAGGTATGGGGAATCTAGTTCAGGTGTTGCAATCAAATTTAAGTGTTGAAATGCTTGTTAACTATTTCACTTTCAGTAGTTATTTTTGAACTCGTATCTCATATGTATCAAAATGTAATAATGTTCATTACACTAAAACAAATTGCTTTTAATAAAACGCTTTTACAAACACCGCTTAGTAAATACCAATGCAACTAAGTGTTCGATCTCCTTATATTTGTAACATTATAGCCCTTCTTTTCCAACTGTAAGTTCCTATAGTTATTTCAAACCAATGTTTTGATCATATCTAGGATTTGGGTTTCTTAATAAATGGTAATTTTCCGCAGAAATCTTTGCAAAGTAGTAACCACCAGGTATTTTAGCGAAAAACGTAGACTGGATGAGTGAAAAACTTCGATTAAGCAGCAATTCAGGTAAAAAGAATGGTTTATTTACTAATACTGTTATACACATCACATTCGCATTGTTTTTCACTCATTTTAACAACTGACAGGAGGCAAGAACTGATGTTTCCGAATGAGCCGGTAACCATTTTTACCTCCAAGGCTGCTGCTGAACATGAACTAACTTTCGCTCGGAGCGTAAGGAAATGCTGACCGGAAATCCAATTTTCGACGTCAAGTACGAGAGGCGAGCACTCCTGGGACTCAACCACTGTGGCCAAAGGAAGACTATAAAATTAACAGGTCAATGAGCGAACAATTTGCGACATTTTCCTGATTACAGGCTTGAACACGAGAGCCTTAAATGAATGCTTTCTAAAGCTGTAGCTCAATGGAAAAAAATTTCAAGCTCCAGTGAAAAGGATAGGGCATGAACTTCAAAATATGGTAAATTTTATAAGTGTATCATATATACAGTTTGATTGAAAGCTGCCTTGAAATCTTACTTCACAAAACGTAACAAACCCTATGATCAAACTGCTTCATTTCGAACCTCAATTCAGCACGATATTCTTCAACTATTTCGAGCCCATAAAAACTTCATTTCTATTCCTATGGAACATTTTTTCACTCCAAGCATTGCAATCAGATGAACATGATTGAAAGGCGGCCTAATTTAGCTTCTTACAGTTTTTCAATCAGTGCCGCCACCTCCGACGACTGCATTTGCTATTCAGAGAAGACCTAGAGAATTGCAAATTGCGGACCGCTTTGGCGACCTCGTGGAGGCAGAATATCCATTGAGGAGCAACTCAACACGACTTGTGTGACCTCAAAGAATATTATAGAGGGAAACTGTTGTAAAGTGTTTTCCGCTACAGCGATTGCGCTTTGACTTTTCTGGTTAAGAGGTTTTGAAGATGCGAGGAAACTGTGAACTGAAATTAGTTTTAGATATATATATATAGCCTTGCTTGTGTCATTCTTCCGTTTAGGTACGAGCTTTGCGTCATAACACACAGCTTCGTCCAATGTAGGATTCGTATTTCATTTTCTGAAATTGTGTGAAATGTTTTTTAACCTAAAGGAAATTTTGCTCTTTGCTGTTAAAAGTGAGTGTAGTAACCTAGGAGCTTAAAAAAAATATTCCTGATCCAGATTCATGGGAAATTAGAATTTCTGATTTTCTGTGACCAATTTACATTTGGGTTGATCGTATTCTTTCAGATGACATTCACTGCCGAGTTTTTTTACTAAACCAATTTATTTCTCGTTGACAAAATCAATACTTAGAGATTATTTAAATGATCAACGGAAAATATGTTCTCAAATACTGTCACTGCCATGAGTATTCATTACACAGAACTCTGTGAATGTCTCTGGAGAAAACATTTGTTTAGAATCTGAAAATACAGCCCGTCAAAAGTTAACAAGCACTCAAGAAAAATGAACCAAAATGAAAATTCATTATTGCCCCAAGAAATGATCATGGAAGAAAAATTGAGTGTTAGTTGTTTGTTGGTTTATTTTAGAATTTATGAAAATTAGACAGGTGAACCTCCTCTTAAAACGGGATTTACAACTTGCAATGAATGAAAATTAACTCAACTAAAAAAATGGCATTGCACTTTCCTGGATCGAATACCGTTTTACTCACCCAAAATTAATGGCTTTGTACTTTTGTAATTTAAAATGTCGCTGGACTAACATGTAGTGATTAAAATAGGAGCAAGTTTATTTTTGGCTTTCCATCTCTTAACTCAGAGCAAGCTTTATAGCTGTCGTATCTTATTCACGAGGCGGAGTCATGATGCAGAAAAACAAATATTTTTTTCGAGCACTCATTTATGGCAAACCTATTACTTTATAAATATCTCTGTTAAAAACATAGATATATAAATGAAACTTAAATCTCGCGCTAAAATCTAATTCAATGAAAAAGGCGTGACCATTCGGTGATATTCACAATCAATTTTTTTCTTCTTCAATACACAGAAGGAAGAGTGACCGCTGCAGTCTCTGCGACAGCATCAGGGCCGTTACGCACAAGCCTGCAACCTGACCTGACCATCAGTACTTCTCTTCATTTATATTAAAGCCTACTGTAAGATCTACTCGTGAGTGTGGGCGTTGTCTTGGCTGCTATCACCCGTACTGCATCTCTCCTTCATTGAGAGGGCCCTGACGGTGCCATGATGGGATAGACTTCTCAGGCCGACCTACTGTCTCCCTGCGCTTCGCTTCAGCTTTGCCACTCAAGTTCGGCTGCTTTAACTGATATGAGTCCCCGTAATGGTGAGTGCCACAATTTTACGATAGTGACGTCAGTTGCAGCTGTAAGTAACCTTCCTGACTTACCTCAAAAATAATGGGAGATTTAAAATTTACTCAACGTTGCCATCAATTTACTCAATTAGTACTTTGATTTTTTTCCAATTGTTACTTCAAACTGCAATTTAAATTGCTACTATTGTTATATCTCGTGTTTTTTTTAACCTATAATGCTCAAATTTAATAATGAACTACTATATTTAAAAATATTAAAATTTATTTAGGTTTAACATATTTACTTAGAATAGAATGAATTAGCCATAGACAGAAATTCCTAAAAAACGAAAACTGAACTCTCGAGTCCTGCTTTATTTTTATGCAGGGCAACGTGTTCACCAATACATTAACATGTCGCGATTCTTAAATTGACGTACGTGGTCATTCGGACTCATTTATTTTAACGGCGTGAGATCTATTTCAATGGAGCCCAAATTTTAACCTACAAATTTAAGAGCATTCGTTCCCTTCTAATTTGTTCAGATTCTTAACTATTTGTTCTCCCGTGACAGTGATGGTGACACGGTGCTGGAGATGCGCTGAGGGCGTGCTGGTGTCCCAGTCTCTCTTTTCTTCACTCCCTTTCGCGAGATATAGCAATCATTCATTGATTTAAATGAAATAAACTAGCATTAATTTTGCTTTTCCCATCCTTTCATCAGTGACACGAATCGTTTTTGTAACATTTCCATGGCGATAAATAAATCCTTTAGGGCCTTTTCGCCAATTATAGGGAAGCTAATGTTTTTCTCTTTTATTTCAGTTTCCATTTATTCATTGTTTAATAGGGTAGGTGCCTCTCTTCAGACTTCTGCACTTCTAGAACAGCAAAAAGAGGCGAAGAAATCAAAACAAAGTGACGAAAAGATTGCAAAGGACCAGCAAAGAAATCACAAGGAAAGAAAAGAAAGTGGACCACTTCTGAAGTAGTACGAGCTTAAAAAATGATGTTTTATTCCAAGCAAGCCTTATTCTAATCATCTTGTACATTGGTTTTTCAAATGCTTATCTAACACGGCAATGACCGCAATGGGCGCAATGACGGTTACCCCGGTCAATCCGGCACTCTTCTATGACCCCTCGGGTAGAGGGGGAATTATGGCTGAGGTTTTCCCTTTTCCCAACGGGGAGAATCACTGGGGTGGCATTTCCAGGATTCGAACAGCCGACTCTTCCCGTAAAGGGCTCGCGCCCACGGTGATCGCGAAGGGGTGAAGAAAAATTGCAACGAAATTATAAAGATATTACAAAAATGTGACGAAAAGTTGAGAAAATATTGATGAAGAGGGGATAAGAAGTGTAAAAGAAGCGATAGAAGCGAGCATACCAACCCAAGAATCTTGTAAGAAACTCCGTATGCGTTTGCATAATTCAATTCATACATGACAACTCTACACTTTTTTGATCATTTCGTGCGTTTAAAAAAGATATGGTGCATAATATATTACTTGCTGAAAATATAATGAGAAAAATTGTTCACAAAATGAATGTTTCTACAAGATCGTAGCCACGTAGAAGTTTCATCTACAAGTCCACCCTATCATGGAAAGACTGCTGATGGAACCAAGATTTTGAATTTTGTCCTATGTTGTTACCGAAATCAGGAAATTGGTAATGCAAACAACCAGGAAAACTTTCAGGCTGAACATCTGTTGTTATCAATTATAAAATTATATTTTTTATAACTATTGTACGTGCAAAATACACTAAGCCAATTATGGTATTACTGACAGTAACAAATTGGACTTCGGCTTTGCACGAGTACTGTATGTAAGTGATAATGCTTAGAAACTCTCAGGTTTTCGTTGTCAAATGCATTTGAACTGCCTACTTTTAATTTAGAACTAACACAGCCGCCTTTGCCGCTATTTCAATATTTATCACAATTTTATAGTACGCAAATGAATGATCGCGGGGGTCTCGAATGAAGTGCTCATAAATTTTTACTTTAAAAAGAAAAGGAAACAAGTATCTCAAAAAATCAGTTCGTTAAACTTATAAGAATTCTGTCAAGATCAGAATTCATTTTTTTCTCCTGATTTCATAAGATTCATCATATTGTTCGAGCATAATTGTTGCCTAATGATGTAGTTATTTCCGTGTGGTGAAATTGCCACTTCAGAGCGTGCTCACAGAAGCAATTTCTTGCATCGTTGAAGAATTTAGTAATAGTTCACCCAGAACATCTTGTGCCATCAATAATTATAGAAATAGTTGACAGAAACCCTCACTCAATTTCAAGTTCAAGCTTCCATACATTGAATCGTTTTCTTAAATAAAGTGTAATGGGTCTTTCATTATGGATTGCACTTAGTGGAATATAATTATAAACTGAGTGCATGCGCACCGAAATGTTTATGTAAGTCGTTTTTAATTAGCCATAAAATTAATTCGCGAACGCTGTTTTACATCGACATGTTCAAATGCGTGGCATTTGATCATTTGCTCTACTTTTATAGAGTGCATGGGGCTTACTTTCGATTGAAAGCAACAATAATTGTTTATAGATTATAACTAAAAATTAAATTTTCAGCCACCATCTAATGTTCAGGCACGCAGTTTACAGAGTGGGAGTAGGAACGGATTCACCATTGAAGCAAAGCAGCAAGCAACGAACTGTACATTATTATTAAAAAAAAACTTTTTTGGCTCTAATTTTTTTCTCAGATGCAGAACAATTCGCACCCGTTTCACGTGGTACGGTGAAGCAAAATCTTGTTTAACAGGAAGCTAATTGCTAGTTCTTTTTTGACTATATTCGCGTCAAAAATGATATTAAATGCTGGATGATAACATTGCGCTATATTTAAATTAGCGTAATTGCATCTCTACCTCACTGACGAGCTCTCGCTGGAAATTTTTTGCCCAGTGTGGGAATCCTGCCAAATATTCTGCACTGACAATAATGTTAATTTCTGTGAGGCCTCATGGGCAAAATCTAACTTTTTGCTGCTGCATCTATAATTTTGGCTTCTCTATGCAGAACTGAAACACGGACTACTAAACTCATAGATACCGCAGCAAAAACAATGAACTGGGTGCAGCTCGACTCTTTATATTCATAGTTCTTACAATTTGACGTACTCATTTGGAGAAAATGCAAAATGCCAGAAAGTTTTTCGGAGCTAACAAATATGAGCTGTCTTTTCTGATGGCTGTGACTTTTGCAGTATTTTTGAGTTAAAACCGAAACTACGTACTCAAGGGATTCCTTACTCCAACGTCTTGATTTGAACTCAATCTCCTCATATCGTCACTACAGATGCTGTTTTAAACAACAGGTAAAATCAAGTGTATGGAATAAATAATTCAAAGAGGATTCAAATAAAAAGGTAGCACAGTTATAAGAATGTGAGATACAATAGATAGATTCAACTCCACTAAGCACGCCTGTTCATAAATCATGATGGCTTATCAAAAGGTTTTAGCCCTGACAAGCTTGCCCAACCGAATCCCTACCTACAGTGGCGGCTGAAAGAAACTCCGTGATGTCAATACTATTATAAAATTCAATATTACACTAAATTTTGGGTATTTAACCATAATGGTTTATACACCCTTAGATTCAACGTTATGTCTGTCTAAATGCCATTTTTGAATTTTATTATTACTTGGGTAGATACTCGTATATCTCTATAAACGGGACAGAACGAAAATTTGCAGTTCAAAAATAAACCGCATAGTTTAAAATTACATGTAAATGACGAAAAACTACCCATATTTAAAACTATACACCTTAAATCCTGTTAAAAGTTCCCACAATGTATTGAGTTCTATAAGAGAGTAAAAATTTATGCTGACTGTCTCGTCTTCATCTAAATTCTTGTTTAGAGCTTATTGACCTCCATACGAAAGGATTGTCCAACCGAAAAATTGGCAGAAGACTCGAATGTGATGAAAAATCTGTGCGTTTGACAGCGGTAAGTCAGCAGAACACCGGATGTGATCGAGATAGTCCAAAATCTGGCCGCCCTACAGTTACTCCATACTGTGAAGATCACATCATAAAAATCCGTAGTATCAGTAGCGTAGTTCTGGTTCCAGTAATTCAGCCGTGATCACCAGTATTTCAATGGAGGAAAACATGCCAGTCTGCTACTGCAGCACATGCTTTTTGGAGTCGCTATCAGAAAATAATAGCATCCCTCTCACAGTTCACCGTAGTTCAGTTGAGTTCACTGTCGGATTTACTACAAAATCACAATTCAGGAGGACTGCTGTAAAATCGTTCAAAACATTTACATTGTTGCGCAGCCACTGCGTTGTCGCCCTGCTGTGACTGCACTGACTGATAATGTAGAGATAATGTTATTCTTGTCTAGTTCCATTTCGGTAAGAAGTCCACCAATACGGTTTCAGCGACCGTGTAGATCACAAGGGTTTAAACCCCATCTTTACCTAAAAGTCGTTGGTCGTTCATTGAATTCAGTGATTCTCAAAATTAAATCATTTAATATTTAGAGTGACACAATTCAGCTTAATTTCTATAGTTTTGGTCCTGCCTAACCCGTGCGCTAAAGTCACTCGAATGTTTCAGATAAAAATCTGAAAATGTGTTTGTTTTACATTTGAAAGTAGATTCTAAAAAAAGTTGCTTCTCGAGTTGCTTTTGAAAAGTTGCTTTTTGCTGTGCTAGAGGGGCCTGTATATGATGCAAAGCGAACTTGTCGCTTCAAAGGCGGTAACCCTCCGCCCTGCAATGGAAAAACGAAATAAAATGGGACGCTTTTTCAACTGTGGAAGCGGTAGAGCGTTTTGCTTTAAATTATGCATTCTTCTAGCGCCAGGGAAAGAATAAATGCATCATGTTAATTACATTTAGCGGCGGTAGCGACAGTGTTAAGAGCTGCAATGGCTTCTCTACTTGCAACTACATCGACGTTGCTTATTTTTATAGTCATGGTTACAAATACCAAAGTATTAGTACGTTTGTTCACAAAAATGATGGTCAAAATGTGTCACACGTATCAGAAACATCGATATTAGCTGAATATTTATTTCAAACATTCGATGAAATTACACGACCAGACTGTATAAAAAATCTTCGTAAGGAATTGTTAACCCATCGCTTCAGCTTCTTCCTAGGAAAATCACATCAAAATTTTTGTCATAGTGGAAAAGCTATCATTTGAAAAATTGATCTGGTTGAAGAATGTTGAGAAATTTGAGATAGTGGTTTCTTTCATTTGTAATAATAAATCTTATTACGCCAGAATGATCTATCATATATGATAGATCATTCTGGCGTAATAAGAATAAATTCATTTGCGATCACTAGGGTTTTAATTGATCATTTTCGACTGTTTTTTCAATCGGGAATGATTTTGAAAGAAAAAACACAATTTGTGCTATGGCATTCAACACTCGAAAATTAATTTCGCCTCAACAAAACATAAAGCATTTAAAAAGAATTTTTAGATATAGGCATGACTAATACAAATTTAGTTAAGACTGAATAAGTGCCGAAATTCTGAAATCCTTCCTTTTTATCATAATTTAATTATATGAACAAGCCGTGCGAGCAAACTTTGATTAAAAATATAATTTTCATAAAATGTGACACTATATTACAAAATTTATTTATCAGTACAAACCTCACATGCACCTCATAAAAATGTAAATTTGATGTAAAGAAAAGAATGGGCTTCGATTAAATCAGTGTGAATGATTGCTTAGGAAACACTAATTCAACATAGCAATAATATCCAAATAATGTGAAATACTTTTGACGAAAATTTTTCCACGTTCTGTAAGTGAATTCACCACACAGTTTACTTCTTTATTTTAAAATTCTGCTTCTGGTTTCCCAAAGCGATACAGACTGATTTACACCTAAAATACTTCGTCCACAGCGCATCCAGCGAAAATTTATAAACGCGTTCAATTCTTATACAAGACTCCCTATTCCAAAACGAACGCATTTGATTTCTTTATTTAAAATTATGGTTTCGGCCTCCCAACGCGATGCAGACTTACTTACATTGAAAAATACTTCGTCCACAACGACTCCAGCAAGAATTTATGACAACTTTCAGTTCTCATTCGTCACTCCCTACTCCAAAACGAATGTTATCCCCGTATCCTCCAATGCCCGGTCCTGCAGTGCCAAATGAAAGCCTTGGCGATTTAATCGCGAAAATTCCCAGAAGTCCAAAATGAATTCAGATGAGCCTCTCAATTTGCATCTAGCTGGAGCTGAGTGCCGGTGATAGCGAGCGTTGGACCTCACGATCTTCTAAAACGATCTGAATCGGGATGATTGAATTACGAAACATGATTTAAATGTTTTACTGTCATTAGACCCTTGTAATCTGTTCTAAAATGTGAAATTATTTATTACTTTTACTGAGCTCGCAATGTACTCAAGCGATCTGAATCAGCGTGATTTAATTACAAAAAAAGGATTTAAACATTTTCTTTCATTAGGCGATCATTGTCTGTTCTAAAATGTAAAATCGTTTATTCTTTTCTATGCTGGCAGTGCTCTCAATTGATCTGAATGAATAGGAATTAATTACGGAACTTGATTTAAATGTTCTCTCTCATCAGACTAGTTTTGTCCGTTCAAAATTGTGAAAAAGTTTTTATTTTTATTATCAAAGGTCCAGAGTAAGCTGCAAATGGCACAAATTTATATGTTTATGCATCGAATTAGTTTGTTCGCTACGATTGTATAATTCGCAGGTTATCATGTACATGAAGTTTGAAGTAATAAGTTGATTTGTCTAAAAATTTCTGTAGCATTTGTTAGCTCAATCACGAAACATGCAGAAGCAATTAATCATGAATTTTGAAAATAAATTAGGGGCATTTAATTATTAAAATAGGGGCATTCCCCTAAATTCAATACCTACATGATTATCCATAGAGAGAGGGAGTTAAATATTGTGTTTTTTCTGAGTCTCTCACAGATGATAAAAGAACTAAGACATTTCCAGAAAAATGCAGATCTATTGATGTGCATCACAAGGATACGAATAAATTACCATTTCAGTTTGTTGATGGCTTACGAAAAAAATTCGTTATTAGTTTTGGTTTGATTTACATACTTTGCAAAAACTTCTTCATACGTTTGTTTTAATTTGTGGCCTGTTTTAAGCCAATTGGCCTAAAAGATTACTGACAGAGCAAGTCTAAATTTGGGATTACGCAAGAAATCATTTCCGACAGGAGTACTGTCTTAAAATTGGACATAGACACTGATATTTGCATTTTTTGGTATAATTTTCCGTTTCTTAAATGATCTACTTTTGTGAAAATATTTTCATGAATCTATCACTAGAATTCAGCAAAG
Source organism: Platorchestia sp. MABIK (assembly GCA_014220935.1). NCBI lineage: Eukaryota > Metazoa > Arthropoda > Malacostraca > Amphipoda > Talitridae > Platorchestia > Platorchestia sp. MABIK. The sequence goes on from JACJUY010004974.1 coordinate 56,525, forward strand.
AAACTATAAGAAATTCTAACACTTTTTACAAAATAAGTGAGGTATCAGGAAGTCTGAAACAATTGACGTAAATAATCTCACACAGGAATCAGTAAAATAGATGTCCTGTACAAGGTGGTAACCATTGCTTCATTTACAACCGAAAATAACAATCATCACTAGAAAAATGAAACTCGCCACTTCCTTGAACAAATTTCCATGCAGCTCAGAAAAATATTCTTGCAAATGACAAGCAATGATAAGGGAAATCATTGTTTTCTGCTCATCGCATCAAATTGGATCGCTTGCTATTTAGGAAGGCTGCCTAACGAAGAGATGGTTGTAAATGTTTATTTAGCAGTGCCATTTTAATGAGACGCTAAATAGAATAGGCCTAGGACGGAATGCTTCATTTACTCTGGTATGCATGAACTCGCTAAACAACAAAAATCGCTCAATTTCTTTAACATTTTTTTCATATTTTGAAAAGGACTCGTTATCAAAAAATTAGGAGTGCATTTAAAATAAGTTGACTCTGTAATTTAAGAGTTTCAGCAATACTCGAGCTGTTAATTCAATTCTTTAAGAGTTCTTTTTTGTTTTGAGTATGACTAGCTATCATCAAATTAGGAATGAATATAAAATAAATTGAGCTTGCACTTTATGAGCTTCAGCAATACTCGAACTGTTCGTTGAATTATTTTAGCGTTCTTTTTAATTAGAACATGATGAGCTATCAATCTTAGGAATGAATTAAAAAAAAGTTAAGCTTGTATTACGAGTTTCAGCAATACCTGATATATTTGTTGAATTCATTTAGAGATCCTCATTACTTTCAGTATGAGTATCACCAGATTAAAAATATCACCAAATTAGTATTTTCACCATCACCATTTTCATCATTTTGAGTATCACCAAATTAAGAAAAAAATTAGTAAGGATTTGTGTAATTTACGAATTACAGCAATCGTTTGATTGTCAATTTCTAGTACATGCACAGAAGCATTTAATAAATGATCTAATCAACTCTAGTAAATTTTAAAACATTGTGATAAAAGACAGATAATCCGCATGCTGCATGCACTTTTTGGTCTGCACGTTTAAACTGAACTTCAGTTTAAGAAACACATTCAATTATTACGAGCGGAAAATGTTTTTTTAAGAAACAACTATAGCGCTAACTGGGAAAAATTCCGTCATTCTTGACATAAGAGGTACCTACATCAGTGATATGAAACAGTGATAGATTTCAAATTAAATAGCGTCCTTGTACATTATCACCTACAAATAATCAGCAAAATCAGAAAGAAAAAATCAGCCGATCAACAAAATACATTACGAACAATCGACAAACATCCTTATACTATTAACAATTGGAGGGCAAATATGCAGAGTGGTCTAACCCACAATACACAGAGTTTTAGGACACTCAAGTTAGAGGCGTGGTGTTTATCCCAGGGTTACCAAAATGTCTTTTCCTAGCCAAGTTACTAACTAGGAACTGAACTAAGACTAGGCCACTCTGCCTGAAAGCCATCTACGCCGCTATGAGGTGAAGTTATCGCTTAATCCACTCTCCAGTTTTGACCTCTGATTTGGGGGTTAGGACACTCTACCTATTTGCTTTTTAATTATTGTGAGTACACAACTCATCTTGTATTGCTTAATGTGCATAAATTCTGATAAAAAACAAAAGATCTCGCGCTGTATAGCTTGCACACTTTACGTTATCTTGCGCGTAAAAATCAGCAGATCTGTCTAAAATTTCATAAACGAACATCTAGAACTCGTATAAAAAAAAGGTTTGTGTAAAGTGCAAATCTAATTTGGCGTATCGAAAGCCTAATATATTTTCAAGACGATGTTTTCGTCCTTTTCTTATATTAGTGAGGTGTCACTGGCAATCAACAATAATTGTTTCAAATAGATAACTCGATGAATTAACTCCATTTTCTCCGACAAAAATACAAGGCAGAATTGAGTTTTATATATTGTCTGTTTGGCAAAAATGAAAAATTTATGCCATGAGGACCGTAGTTCCATTAAAGTAAACAAAAAACTCAGGGAAAGTAAGTTTTTAAAACCCTCAGCTGCTTTCAACTACATGAATGCTAAAAGTTCATGTATACGCCATTTTTTAAGTTAGGACAATTTTGATAACTTCGTTACTATTTATTAATTTTTATTTAGGCTTTCATAGCTTGGAGGGCTTTCGTGCATCATTGATACTTTTGAGAAATTAACTGCGGAAAATGAAGATTGGGAAAATAGATAATTGAATAAAAAACTAAGGGCAATTAACCAGAAATTACACATTTCTACCGTTTCGCACTAATGGCAAACATTCCTTCACAAGGATTCTTTTTGAGTGCATGTTTTCCCAACTAGGGATCTTGAAATGCTTGGAGACTAATGTAATAATCATATCACATAAATACATTTATGTAGGACATGTTAGAAACATAGGCTGAAAGTTAATAAGAAATGTTAGCTTTACATTCGATAAGTTCTCGCCAAATTAAGGAAAATCTTAAAGCTCAAATATTTTTTCTAACGTTTGAGGTGTGCTGAACTAATGGTGCTAAGAATATTTGTAAAACACTCTATAAATCATTTGAGTATTTTACTGACAGCAAATTCCCCTCAGCTGTGCAAAGTGAATAGAGAATAAATAAATTCAAATGAGGTGAAAGAAGTAAGACCAAATAATGTTAGTATGTCTACATTTTCGGTCATACGTTAGAAGTCTTTGATGAATCTGCAGAGTTCCATGGAATTATTTGCTTGTTGTTGATTGACGTAATTTCATTCTCAGAAGTGTTTATTCAAGTATTCCAACTTATGCTCTTCTACAATTGTATATTTGTACAAGAAAACTGTCCTTGAATGCTTCTCTCACCCTGTATACTTTGTGTTTATTAGTTCATTTTTTTCAAATTTTAGATAAATTTATTGGCGTCGACAAACCTTAAATTTTTATCTCTAGCTTTAGTATAGAAGTCCATTCATTTATTCACTCCTTGTACCCTGTGCACCTAATGTACACCTCCAGTTCCATTTATAAGCAAATTTATAAGCATCGACTAAACTTAGCTGTTTGAAATGTAGCGTCGGTATAAAACTCCATTTATTTGCCTAATTTTTCGCCGCCTGCATGCATGTTTTTTGCCGTCCAAGTAGTTAAATCGCTTGGGCTGAGAAAAACATGCATGCTCCGGAGAAAAGTCAGACTGGGTATTCCCTCTTCGTACCCTGTGCGCCTAATGTACACTATCACCTCCAGTTTCATTTATAAGCAAATTTATAGGCATCGACTAAACTTAGCTTTTTGAAACGTAGCGTCGGCAGAAAAATCCATTTATGCTTTGCGACGACTCCAACAAAGCCTATACCGTCGCAGACCTTCAGTCCCGCAATTGCATTTGGAAATGAGATACTTGCGAGAGCCGAGCTTTCATAACTTTCGCAAAGGAGTCAGTGCTTCAACTTCTGCTTCGAGTGCCACAGCGGAAGCAAAGCTGCATTCCATTTGGAATAGATGCCTCTGGTTCTCAAGGGCGAAATTTCCAACGACAGCAATGGAGTCTCAAACTCAGCAAAGTTTGAAAAGCTGCAAGTGTCGCCTGCGACTGCCTGGACAGTTCCAAACGCACGGTCTGTGAGAGTTCTTACCGCCGCGCTTTATTAAAGATTTAGTATTCTGTTTCCTGTGATATTGTGACTGGAACTTCAAGCTGATTTAGTTCGAAATTAAAATGGATGCATATTATGAGATTCACTGGGGTAAAAATATTTCCACTTGTTTGGGTTATGTTATGAAATTCGAGTCGAAATTGAATTCGGAATTGAAGTTATTGATTTTATATTTTGAATTTTTTTGCTTCATTAGAATTCGGGAAAATGAATTGAAAAATTACTGTTTGAAAGCTGAATAAAAACACGAGCACTCTTTCCTCGATAATTATGCAAATTTAAGTTCTTTAACGGCTTTAGTAATTACAGTCACCGATGAAATTTATTTTCTAAAATAGAGTTTTTAGTCTTATGTCTTCATAAAATGATAACTACAAAGATAGTTGAAATACTGAACTAATCTCTGAAGGTCATACATACTCAGATGGCTAAAATCGTTAATTAAATCTCGTGTTGTTTNGCCCAAAATTAAAGTGACGTGTAAGTGTCTGAAGTTGATCATAACGTGATATTCATGTTTACGGCGCGACAATCACCAAGACGTAGTTTTATTCATAAACATTATACACAACAACAATGTTAGTAATAAGAACTTTATGCAAATTGTACAAAACGCTGTGCCGGCGATACCAATGTCATGTCTTCAAAAGGTTATATTAATTGTCGGCAAAAGATAACGTTGTGGAAATTAAAACAATTGGCGTTATATCTGACTGCATGGTCTAAAGGTCTGTCTACATTATCCAACTTTTCATCAACGACAAACACAAGAACGCCATAAAAGCACAAACTGTTCAAAATCGTGTCCAGACTACGTTTTCGGCGGCTTCGAAGTTGTCCGCGAACAATATGTAAACAAACAAGACTGCTCCTCGAGTACGTTTTTGGTAATTGATGTGTATCATTGTTAAATATTATTTGTTGAGTGTTAGAAAACATAATTTATCTGTGTTTGGATATGTTAACATAAAATATGAAGAATCCCTAGTTTATTGAAGGAATTAGGAATAATAACATTAAGGCATTAGGTAATATAAAAAATTAAATTTCTAAGGCAAAATAAGGAAAAAAGACGTTGAAACCCAGTAATTCACAAGGAAAAACCCCATCCACAATACGTAAACAAGCGAGTGTCCGCTGTTTCTACGAAAGTTTGTGTTCGGAGTTTTCCAACAGGTTCGGAAGCACGAACCCTCGGAAATTTGGCAGTTTTCCATCTGTGTTCGTGTTCGCGGACTGCTAAAAAACACAAAATTCGGCCGAAAGATTGATAGTGTGGATGGGCCTTAATATTTGAATCACGCACCTAATTAACTGAAAAATAAAAATTTCTACTATTTTGAAATATCATCGCGCAATTCTTAACGCTAACGAATAAACACAGAGATGAAACGGGACTTCACCTAACCTTATTTAACAATATAGTCTCCTAAAAGTGTTTTTTCTTTTGTAGAATGAAAGGAGAAAAATATAATGCATACTTTTGCATACATATCTGTAGGAAATATTATGCATGTTGCATTAGAACAGCCTCACTAGAAAGACAGAGGAAACAGGCAATTTATGACATAGCGTCAATTATTTCCCATTCAAACTGAATGTTTGAAATAGTTGGATAACTTCGGTCAATTTGAAGAATATTCGAGCAAGAATGCGACAATTGGATGAGAGAGCAATTTTTTTTACGATCAATCGTTCGAACTCGTGTCTATGAACATGTGCATAGTCCTTTCCAGTACCAGTAATTTTTAAAGTCAAGGGAAACGTCGTTATATAATAATAATAGTAGTAATATATAATAATGGTTATATGTTAGGAGACTTAGAGTGCAGGCTTCGTTCACTGAATTATATAAATGTTAAAGAAGTGCACCTGGTTTATAGTGTGGAACAACAAAAAGTTAAAAAGTATTTTCCTTTCAAACGAATCGCGAGACTGAAAAATTAACAAATACTTGTATACTCATAACGGGAGAAATAACACGAGCCAAATCAAACACAAAAACACAATATGGAAGACACGGAAGAAAAACACAAACACAATATGGAAGGCACGGAAGAAAAACACAAACACAATATGGAAAACACGGAAGAAAAACAGAAACACAATATAACACTAGCCCGCAAAACAACGACCAAACCAAGAAGCAACCTTGGAAGCAGCTAAGGGGAAAATAAATGGCCAAGCAGCAGCAGTTGGGGCATCAGATAGAGGACCATCTGGCTGGAAGTGGTCCTTCTCTCGGGAGTCCAACCAAATTTATGGCTGGTCCAAGACTACAAGGGCAGGCTGTAGCCTCGATACGACGGGCGCTGCTGCAGCTGAGTTCATTTGCAACTTCATCTCCTTAGCATTTGATTGAAATGTGTTACTTTTTTGAGAAATGATGACTCCAGAATCTTCTTTAAGCTTTTTTTTAGGCACAGAGCTGTTGGACACTTGCTGGATTGCTTTTAATTATTTTCAATTGAATGAATTTTATCTCTTCGTCAAAACATTTGTTTTTCGTGGATGTGATGGTCCTGAAAAATTTTTCTACAAAAAATGAGTAAAAATTGTTCATTGCTCTTGGAGTTAGACACAGTGGTGATTTAAGAGAAAAACAATGATCGCATTCACGACAAGTTTATTCACATTTGAAATATTTACACATCCTTAAAATAACTGATATTTTTAAATGAAGAAAAATCCAGCGTTGTATTTAGGGACAGTAAATCATATGTACCAGATGAATTTGTTTAGGTATGATACATTTTAAACTCTGGTTACATTCTTCTAATTGGATAAAAGTTGAAGCATACTGTCTTTCTCGTTTACTATGCTGAAAATGATTTATTATTTTTTCCTTGAATATTGGAATTGCGTCTGTTTAGTTTTTCGAATGAAAAATACGACTTATTGCTAAAGACACAATTTCATAAAAATGTCTTACAACATATAACCTTGCTGTCATTCGTGTTTATTCTTTATTTGATAAATGTTATTTATTCCGATTAATTCACGGTCGTGTGAGCCGCAGAGCGATTTAAAAATGTGACTAGAAGTGAAGGCCGTGCAATTTCCAACTTTAATATTATTTTTGATTATTGGTATCAGGAAACAACATTGAGTCTCTTGCATCTGGTTTTCGGTAAAAATACTGATAACGTGAAAAAAAGTTACCCAAAGTAGTAAGCGAATTACCATGAAAATCTGTTCGAAAGCATGAAAACATCGGAAAAAAGTTGCGTGTGAATGAAAATTTCGATGCAAACACCAATTATATCCCGATGAAAGACTGATTAAAAACTGAGTGAAGCAGCTACCGGCGTGGTGATGCGTAGTCACTTGGTGTAGGGGCAAGCACATCAATAAAAAAAACGTTTATTAGCAACTGCCAGAAATATGCCAACGAACTTGCGTTTTCTGGTCGACGGTAGCCGACATTAACCACGTCTCAGAAGTAAACGAGGGTAAATTGGCCCAAGTTTAGCAGTAACTTGCGGGCAGAGTTCTAAGAGGTGCGAGTTAGCAGCTGTTTTCTGAAGCGGTGTCCCATCATCCTCCGCCAGCCGTGTCTGTTTCTTGGCTCACATCCTAATGTGAATTAGAGAACTTAGGGCTCTCATGAGCGTGAGGAGACTGGTAATAGCCAAAGAGAGATTATTCGATTAGCTGGATTNATGAAACGATGTGTTTTCTTCTGGATCTTCTATAAAGGAGATATACTGCACGATTGAGGCCCTTCCGTTGTGAATTGGTGGAGTTGATATTTAAGACATGTAAAAACTCCAGACAATGCGAAGCCATTCCTATCAACGAGAAGAATGATTTCAAATGACGACTGAATGAACTTCTTCTTACGTGCTTTTCAGATGGTATTAGGCGTCATTTTTTCAGCTTTAAACTTATTTTTATTGTGACCAATACGCGAATTTCTCCTGTCACCTAAAAAAGAAACTATCGTCAAGACTAGAAAACTGAAATAATTGAAATTCCTGAAATTATCACACATGAAAAGGAAATATCCGTATCCCAGCAGGCTGCACTCCGAGATCAAATGACCGGCCGTCTCCTGAACCGCTCCGTTCCTCAAGAGGCAGTTGGCATAATTTATAGCTCGTTTTAAGACAGCATGAACCCTATGAATCCGAGTGAGATGAATAGCCTGCCTCTAGGAGATTTGTGAAGGACAAGAGTTGTATTTCCGAATGTGGCATTGCGCTACTGAGATCAGCAATCCCTCGAAAGGAATCTTCGAATGGTCTCGAAATGAGGCGATAGTGAGAGGAAAAAATTGTTTTGGCGAAAAGAGTGCGGCTAACGTTCAATTTTTGAATGCTAATGATATTTTCAAGTCGTTACTCAACATGACAGTTGGATGGTCTTTTCTATAAAAGGAATCGTTTGGCGAGTTAGATTTATAGAAAATCGAGTAGTGGGTATTTCGGAGGAACAGTTATCGTGAGCATTGTCTTGAGATTTCAGGTGTCTGAGATGGAACGGTAATTTCGAAGGCAGATTAGATCCCCGAGAGGTCTGAAAGCGTTTCATATTCAACAGAAAATTAAAATGAAGACGGACACAAACTGCTATTTTTCGAAAATCAATGTGTTGCACTTGTTCTACGGCATACAAGCACATACATAGAAAAGATATATATACTACACGTTACCAAACATTGAGGGTCGAGATACAACAACACAGCTATGATAACATTTTAAAAATAAAGTCTTCTCTTGCACCACCTATTGATAAAATCTGAATTTCATCTCTTATTTAAAGCTCAAAGCAAGGAATGCATTTGAATGGGGTTAAAAATCATTAAAAAAATTAGTTTGAGGCACTTTTGTTGATTTCACTGATATTAAGAGGCGAATGAAAAGTTAACTTGATTGTAACAATGTTTGCAGAAGGAAGGAAGGCACCTAGGATAAAAAAATAACTAGAAACATGATGGAAAAAATAATTTGATATCTAATCAAAACTGTTTCATTTTTTTCTAAAGAAATTTGCTTGAGGGCCACTTAAT